>CM068366.1:22424903-22612403 GCA_034769755.1 Odontamblyopus lacepedii
TGCCGCTGCTGCTTAGCCGGCTATTGCTGCTTGGGCTGGTTTCGTTGTTGCTGGCCGCAGTTGCTGCCAGCTGCTGCCAGCTTGCCGCTGCGTTGCCGCTGTTGCTGCTGTTGCTTAAGGCTGGTTACGCTGGCCGCCAGTTGCCGCCGTTGCTGCTAGCTGGGCCGCTGCTGCCGTTGGTTGCTTGCTCAGCTAAGGGTTAAGGCCGCCAGCGCCTGCTTTCGCCAGTTGCTGTTGCTGCTGCTGCCGCTGGCGGGCATACGGCGCCGCTGCAGTTAAGGCTCGCTGGTTGTTGCCGCTGCTGCTGGGCTCAGCTGCCGCTGCTGCTTGCTTGCTGGCTTCTGCTAAGCTGTCAGCGTTTCGCTGCTTGCTCGCTGCTGGTTAAGGCTAAGCTGCTGCTTCGCTTGTCACGTTGCTGCCGCTGCTTGCTGTTGCTGGCCGCTGTTGCCGGGCTGCTGCCTGCTTGCTGGGTTGCTAAGGCTGCTGCCGCTGCTCTGCCGCTGCTGCTGCTATAAGCTGGCCGCTGCCGCTGCAGTTAAGCGCTGTCTGCTGGTTGTCGCTGCCGCTGCTTTAGCGTTGGCTGCTGGCTACTGTTACCGCTGCTGCTGCGCTGCTGTTTCGCCGCTGGCCGCTGTTGCTGCTGCTGTTGCTCTTCGTTGCTGCTGGCTGCCGCTGGCCGCTGCTGTTGCTGGTTGTTGCCGCTGCTGCCGCCGCTGCTTACGCCGCTGTTGCTGCTGGCTGCCAGCCGCTGCTGGCTGCTGCTGCTGGCTGCTGGCTGTTGCTGCCGCTGGCTGCCGCTGCCGCTGCTGGCCGCTGGTTAGTTGGCTGTCAGCTGCCGCTGCTGGTTATTGCTGCCGCTGCCGCCAAGGTTGCTTGCTAAGCTGCTGTTGCCGCTGCTGTTGCCGCTGGCCGCTGTTGCTGGCTGCTGCTGCTGTTGCTTCGCCGCTGTTGCTGCTGCCGCTGTTGCTGCTGTTGCTGCTGCTGCCGCTGCTGCTGCTGCTGTTGCCAGCTGCTTGCTGCTGCTGCCGCTGCTGCTGCTGCTACGCTGCTGCCTTGCTGCTGCCGCTGCTGCTGCTGTTGCCTGTTGCTGCTGCCGCTGTTGCTGTTGCTGCCGCTGCTGCTGCTGCTGCTGCTGCTTGCTGCCGCTGGCTGCCGCCGCTGCTGCTGCTGCTGCCGCTTGCTGTTGCTTGCTAGCTGTTGCTGCTGCTGCTGGCTGCTGCTGCCGCTTGCTGCTGCTGCTGGTTGCCGCCGCTGCTGCTGGTTGCCGCTGCTGCTGCCGCTGCTGCCAGCGTTGCTGCTGCTGCTTGCTGCCGCTGGTTGTTGCTGGTTGCCGCTGCTGCTGGCTTGCCGCTGCTTGCTGGCTGCTGCCGCTGTTAGCTGCTGGCTGCCGCTGCTGCTGCTGCCGCTGCTGTTGCTGCTGTTGCCGCCGTTGCCGCTGCCGCTGCTGCTGCCGCTGCTGCTGTTGCTGCCGCTGTTGCCGCTGCTGGCTGCTGCTGCTGCTGCCGCCGCTGTTGCTGCCGCTGCTGGTTGCCGCTGCTGCTGCTGCCAGCTGCTGCTGGTTGCTGCTGCTGCCAGCTGTTGCTGTTGCTGGCAGCTGCCGCTGCTGGCTGCCGCTGCTGTTGCTGCTCGCTGCTGCCGCTTCGGGTTAATTGCTGCCGCTGTTGCTGGCTGCTGCTGCCGCTGCCGCTGCTGCTGGCCGCTGGGTTGCCGCTGCCGCTGCTGCTGCGGTTGCTGCTGCCGCTGCTGCTAGTTGCCGCTGCTGGTTGCTAGTTGGTATGCCGCTGCTGGTTGGCTGGCTGCTAGCTGCCGCTGTTGCTGCGGCCGCTGCTGCTGGCTGTTATTAAGCGCTGCCGCTGCTTTCGCTTGCTGCTGCTTCGCTTGCTGGCTGGTTGCTGCTCGCTGGTTGGCTGCCGCTAGCTGCTGCTGGCTGCTGTTGCTGTTGCTGCCGCCGCTGTTGGTTCGCCGCTGGCCAGCTGCCGCTGTTGCTGCTGCTGCTGCTCGCTAGTTGCTGCTGCTTGCTGTTGCTGCCGCTGCTGCCGCTGCTGCCGCTGTTGCTGCTGCTGCTGCTGCCGCTGCTGCTGCTGCCGCTGCTGCTGCTGCTGCCGCCGTTGCTGCTGCTGTTGCTGCCGCTGCTGCTGCTGCTGCTGCCGGGCTGCTGCTGTTGCTGCTGCTGCTGCTGTTGCTGCTCGCTGCTGCTGCTTGCCATGTTGCTGTTGCTGCTGTTGCCGCTAGTTGCTGCTCGCTGCCGCTGTTGCTGCTCGCTGTTGCTGCTGGCCAGCTGCTGCCGCTGGTTGGGCTGCTGCTGGTTGCTGCTGGCTGGTTGCTGCCGCTGGCTGCTGCTTGCCGCTGCTGCTGGTTGCTGCTGCTGCTGCTGCCGCTGCTGCTGCCGCTGCTGCCGCTGTTGCTGGTTGCTGCTCGCTGCCGCTGCTGCTGCCGCTGCCGCTGGTTGCTGTTGCTGCTGCTGCTGCTGCTGCTGTTGCTGCTGCTGCCAGCTGGTTGCTGCTGGTTGGCTGTTGCTGTTGCTGCCGCTGCCGCTGCCGCTGCTGCTGCCAGCCGCTGTTGCGCTGGCTGCTGCTGCTGCCGGCCGCTGCTGCTGCTGCCAGCTGCCGCTGCCGCTGCTGCCGTTGCTGTTGCTGCCACGCTTGCCAGCTGCTGCTGCTGCCGCTGCTGGCTGCTGCTTTGCTGTTAGCTGCCGCTGCTGGCTGCTGGCTGCCAGCTGTTGCTGCTGGTTGGTTGCCGCTGCTGCTGCTGCTGCTTGTTGCTGCTGCCGCTGGCTGCCTGTTGTTGCCTGCTGCTGCTGCTGCTGCTGCTGGTTGTTGTTGCCGTTGCTGCTGCTGCTGCTGCTGCCGCTGTTGCTGTTGCTGCTGCCGCTGTCGCTGCTGCCGCTGTTGCTGCTGTTGGCTTGCTGCTGCTGCTGCTGTTGCTGCGCTAGTTGCTGCCGCTGCTGCTGCTGCCGCTGCTGGCTGCTGCTTTGCTGGCTGTTGGCGCTGCCGCTGCCGCTGCTGCTGGCTGCTGCTGGTTGCCGCTGTTGCTGTTGGCTGCCAGCTACTGCTGGCGTCGCTGCCAGCTGGTTGTTGCCGCTGCTGCTAGCTGGTTGCCGCTGCTGGCTGCTGTTGCCAAGGCTGTTGCTGCTGCTGCCGCTGCTGCTGCTGCTGCTGCTGCCGCTGCTGCTGCTGCTGCCGCTGCCGCTGCTGCTGCTGCTGCTGTTGCCGCTCGCTGTTGCTGCTGCCGCTGTTGCTGCTGCTGCCAGTTGCCGCTGCTGTTGCTGCCGCTGCTGCTGTTGCTGCTGCTGGTTGCCGCTGTTGCTGTTGCCGCTGCTGGTTGCCGCTGCTGCTGCCGCTGCTGCCGCTGCCGGCTGCTGCTGCTGCTGCTTGCTGGCCGCTGTTGCTGCTGCTGCTGCTGCTAAGCTTGCCGCTGCTGTTGCTGCTGGCCGCGTTGCTGCTGCTGCTGCCTGTTGCTTAAGCCGCTGTTGCTGCCGCTGCTGGTTGCTTGCTGCTGGCTGGCCGCTGCTGCCAGTTGGTTAAGCAGTTGCTGCTTCGCCGCTGGCTGCTGCTGCCTGCTGCTGTTGGCTGGCTGTTGCCGCTGCTGTTGTTGCTCGCTGCTGCCGCCGCTGCTGCTGGTTGCTGCTAGCTGCCGCTTGCTTGCCGCTGCTTGCTGCTTGCTGCTTGCTGCTGCCGCTATTGCCGCTGTTGCTGCTGCTGCTGGCCGCTGCTGCTTTGCTAAGGTTAGTTAGCGCCGCTGCTGCCGCTTAAGGCTGCCTGGTTGCTGGCCGCTGCTGTTGCTGCTGTTGCTGCCGCTGCTGCTAGTTGCTAGCCGCCAGCGCTGCTGCTGGGCTGCCGCTGCTGGCTGCTGCTGCTGCCGTTGCTAGCTGGTTATTGCGCGGCTGCTGCTGCTGCTTTGCTGCTTAAGGCTGCCGCTGTTGCTGTTGCTGCTGGTTGCTGCTGCGCTTATTAGCTTAAGCGTTGTTGCCAGTTGCTGGCTGCTGCCAGCTAGCTGCTGGCCATGTTTGCTTCGCTGCTGCTTATAGCGCCGCTGCTTGCTAATTGCCGCTGGTTACTAGTTCTAGTGCTAGCCATGTTGGCTTAGTAGTAGTAGCAGTAGTAGTAGCAGTAGTAGTAGTAGTAGTAGTAGTAGTAGTAGTAGCAGTAGTAGTAGTAGTAGTAGCAGTAGTAGTAGTAGCAGTAGTAGTAGCAGTAGTAGTAGTAGTAGTAGTAGCAGTAGTAGTAGCAGTAGTAGTAGTAGTAGGCAGTAGTGTATACAGGGTAGAGGCTGAGAATGAGAAAAACCTGGTGTAATGTGTCCTCTAATGATACTTTGAAGAAACATCACACTGGGAGGGTTCTACATGTGTGTCTGTGGTGCACTGTTCAGAAGTTACCGTGGTGACAAAAAGCACACATTAGCAAACACAAAAAGAGTTTTAAGATTGTTTGGTAACTAATCCGGGTTAGCACCAGGACATCCCTCTCAGACAGCTCCCTCTTGTGTCCACAGTTCCTCCTGTTGGATGTGGCTCGTCCTTCTTGGTGGTCTGCTGACATTACCATGGACACCGTGGCTTTTGATACATCACAAAGACTTGCTGTGTTGGTCACAGATGCACGAGCAAGATGTGCACCAACAGTTTGTCCTCTTTTGGACTCCGATATGTCCCCCATAATGTTGTGTGTATTGCAATATTTTAAGAAAACCTGTGCTATTCCTCTGCTAACTGAACCTTCACACTGGTGCATTGTGCAGTCAGTGAAGATTGGCCACCAGCCTGGTCACATTTAGCCATGTAACCTCCAACACTAAATTGGTCAGTGTTTCAGTTTCACTGTCCAAACCCTGTACCTCAGCCCACTCCCGCATCCCGCTCGCAAATCCTAAGAGCAGTGGATGAATGTCCGAAGAGACGACGGTGGAGCCATGCGATCATCCAGATCGCATCAGAAGGACGACCCGATGAGCATGCACTGAACGACGTGAAAGAACGCACTTTAACTGTGAGACTGTGAATGAATGCACTTTACCAATGACAATGTAAACAAATGCACTTTAACTGTGAAACTGTGAATGATTGCACTTTAACATTGAAATTGTATATTTTAGTATATGTATGTTTTATTTTCTGTGTAAACCGAGGACTGCAGATGGAAATTAGCGTGAAAGCTATAATCTGATACAAGCAAATTTGCCCTGTGCTTAATGTAATTTGCATACTGTCCTTATAAATAAATAAATGAAATGAGACTGCAGTTATTTTGAAGAAGAAGAAATGTTTACATTATCAAGGAATAAACTCATTTTGCTTTACAATTGGAATAAACCAAATCATCATTTTCATTTGGAATTAAGTGTTTACGTGGTCTTTTTAAAGCAGAATTAATTTGTATTAAGAATTTTGTTACTCATCTCTCTGAATTCACCTTATTAGGCCTGCCCACGTTTTTCTCTAAAAACTGTGCTTTTTTGTGGTAATTAGAATCAAAATTACTTTTAATCATCCCTGAGGGGAAATTTTCTTCGTTACAGATGCAACCGACCAAGAATATGTAGCTAGAATCAAGTTTTCAAAAATAAGATAAGATAAATACATTAAGATAAAAGATAAAGATAAAAAATAGCAACACTTCAGCAACACTTCAACAAGTAACACTTCTGGTTAAACGGGAATCCCATTCATTTCAATGAGGATTTGAGAAAAGTTTTGCCGTTTAAACATGACATAAAGTCGGTTCATTTGTGTAAAATGTTCAATGTTTATGTGCACCAACAAGTCAAAACTGCACCTATTCTCTGGAAGGCTTTAAAATGGCTTTATATTCTGTTGCTATGGTAACTACAGCACAGCTATGGCAAGGAACTAAACTAGACTTTATAAAAAAGTGAGTGTGACGTCACCCACAGTGTTCAGCTCCACTCAAATGAGGCTCCTGATGCTAACGGTTACAGGAGCAAATTTGGAGGCAGGCTCTATGTTATGATTAGGATTTTTTTTGACGGACAAATAATCAAAAAAAAATCCCACCAAGATCTTATCGAGCAGGTTAATATGAACATTTTCAGAGCAAAATGACGAGGCCACTGCAGCAGTTACAGAGAGAAGAGCCACAATCAGTGTTGCCAGACTGGGCGGGTGCTCGTCCAGTCGGGCTTCTTTTCACTACGGGGAGGGGAAGGCTTAGCTGGGCAGATAATATATGGGCTACTTTCAACAATTTGGAGCGTTTTTTGTTTTCACTTCAATTATACATTTTATTCAATAAATGAATCAAATAAATGTTCCAATTTAAGACTATTTAGAGATCACACCCGGCTGCAGACATGGTCAGCAAGGGGCAGCCGAATAGGCCCATGTCAGATAAAAAAATTATACATTATGATTTGGATTTTTTGTTTAAAATACTACAGCCAACTGCCAAACGCCATGTTTAAAATGCTACCGCCAACCACCATGCTACCATTTTTTAAAATCTCGACAGCATTTTTTACGCAGTGTCATGGTGGGGAAATATAAAAAGTACTACAGAATGGAGTGGGAGGCTGATGAAGTTTTAAAAACATGGATCTTGCAAGATAGGCACAAATGAAAACACTTTTTTAAATATTTAACATGTTTTCTAAATACTGGCGATGTTTTTAAAAACCCTACAGATTAAACATCTTACAACATTTTGATTTAAATATTAAATGCTCTTTTTCTGTGATAAATGAAGAGGCTGTTCTATATTTAACACGTTTTCTCAATATTGGCAATGTTTTTCAAAAGCCCAACAATGGATTACATTACAAGTTTATTCAAAGATGAAATGTTTTCTGTGACAAAACATTGTTGGGTGGTATTTTGATAAAGGGGGTGAGTTTTCGAACATGACTGGGTGGAAATCATTAAACCCAATCTGGCAACAGTGGCCACAATATTCTAGGCCACTGGGAGCCAGAGTCAGTGGAGCCAGAAGAGCCACATACGAACTTCCTGTTTGGAACGCAGAGGCTAGCACATTAGCTATGTCCATTTATATACACAGTCTATGAGCTAAACATGTAGCAGCTTCACTAACTTAAGGTGTTTATTATGTTTTTAACAAAAAATACACATTCAAATAAGAACATGACACTATGGAACACTTATTAACAAATGAAAAGTATGACTCAGTCTCAGTTTAGTTCAAGAGCAGAAGCCACAGAAGTTAAAATGTGGCTGTGTTTGGAATATTATTACTGAAAAAGTCCTGGTAGGAGTTTAAGTCGTTTTGGGAAACTAATTGCCAGACGTGGGGACTTGCAAGCCTTGACTTTGACTCGAGTCATACTTGAGTCACTGTTTTTAGGACTTGAGAAGTGACTTGATCAAATGGACCAAGACCTGATGAGTCCCCTAAAATATATGTTTCTTGAAAATACTTTTCTGTTTACAGTTGATAAAGTGCTTGATTTTAAAGGCTCAAACTGGACCATGTCCCTCCCACTTCTGTTTGTTACATTGGATGTAACTGAAGTACTATGATGTGGTATCCTCAAATGTACTACAGTAATATACAGTAGAATACAGTATTGTTACGGCCCCAGGCCTCCAGTTCTTTGATTTGTTTTGTGTGTTTTATTCCTTTCTTTTGTCCCATGGATTGCTGCTTTGAAAGTCCTGCTCCCTGATTGGTGGAGCACTTCAACACCTGACCACTCCCACCTCACCTCCAGACTCCTCCCCCTAATTAAGGAGATTCTCCACAGCTGTTCAGGGCTGCTGAACTTTGTGGCCAGTATGTCTGTGTCTCATTTTGTGTCACTTTGTACGAGTACGTGACTGTGTGTGTTTTGAAACACTCGGTTTAGGTGAGTTTAGTTCTGTTTTGTCACTTGATTCTGTTTGTGGGTTTATGTGATTTAGTCACTTGCTTTTTTCTGTGTAAGCTCACATAAATCATTTTTGACACAACTTGTTACATGTTAATCCTGTTATTTTGTTTATTAGTTTAGGTTATGTTGTGTACATATTTTAGCATGTTTTGTTTTGTTACCTTGTATATCCTGGGGCCTGTTCCAGAAAGCAGGTTCAAACATACTCTGAGTTTATCCATGAGCTCTGGGTTGACTTACCCTGAGACGGGAAACCCTGAGTTTTCGGTTCCAGAACAGGTGATATGAATGAGGTTAATCAACCCAGAACAAGTTCACTCTGCGTGTGCACGACTACTATAAAAAGCCATAGTCAATGGATCCCCGAAACCATGAGCGTCACCATGATAACGACAAAAAAAGAGATCCACTTACTTCAGCCCGTTTGAGCTCGAGGTCCTTATGGAGGCATACGCGGCGAAAGAAGATATTCTCCGTCCTAAATCAAACACCGCTGCAGCAGCAAAGGAGAGAGAGGCAGCGTGGAGGAAATTGCGGCCTGAGTCAATGCGTGAGTTTGAATTGTTTAATTAAGTTAACATTCAACTGTAAGATCGCTTATTTGCCGAGTTAAATAGGAATAAAATGTGATTTTCGTTTAGGTGCAATCCAACGGGAGAGAAAAGGACGTGGAAGCAGCTAAAAATGAAATATAAAAATATCGTACAAAGTGGGAAGGCATGTTTTTTTTAATGCCTTAGGTTGTTAAAGGTTGA
Source organism: Odontamblyopus lacepedii (assembly GCA_034769755.1). NCBI lineage: Eukaryota > Metazoa > Chordata > Actinopteri > Gobiiformes > Gobiidae > Odontamblyopus > Odontamblyopus lacepedii. The sequence continues at coordinate 22,433,501 of CM068366.1, forward strand.
ATTAATTGGCGACTTTAATATTGATCTTCTAGCTTTAACTGAAACATGGCTTCAGGAAAATGACTATGTTAGATTAAACAAATCTACACCTCCAAGTCACGTGAACTTTCAAAGTGCCAGGAGCACAGGTCGAGGTGGCGGTGTGGCCATCATTTCTCACTCCAGCCTAATTCTCAGCCTCAAATCTAATTATACATTCCGCTCCTTTGAAAGCCTCGCACTATCTATTACGTGCACCAACTGGAAAAACCAAAAAGCTGTTATATTCATAACAATCTACTGACCTCCTGGTCCTTATGCCGAGTTTCTGACAGTTTTCTGACTTTATTTCAAGTTTAGTTTTGGAATGGGAAAGGATTGTTATAGTTGGAGATTTCAACATTCATGTTGATAACAGCAGTGAGTGCCTCAGCAGTGCTTTTGGTGCTCTCCTGGATGGGGTCGGTTTTACCCAGAGTGTGAACAAGCCGACTCACTGTCACAATCACACTCTTGATCTCGTCCTAACTTATGGTATTGAGATTAATGATTTAACTGTTCTTCCTCAAAACTCTATACTCTCTGACCATTGTTTAATTACCTTTCAATTCGTACTAAAAGACTATCCAGCTCGGCAGGAGAAAACTATAATGAAAAGAACAATATCAGAAAAATCGGTAGCCGAGTTCAAAGAAATAATCGAGCCAGTATTAAATGATATGCCACGTGACAATGAGAACAACTTTAATCCAAGTATCATGGATCAGTTTGTTGATAGGACAATGCTCACCTTAAAATCTGCTCTCGATGTTGCAGCTCCGCTAAAACAGAAAAGCATTAAACCAAGACCTCCGGCTCCTTGGTTTACTCCAGAATTGCGATCACTCAAACAACACGTAAGACGCACAGAGAAGCTCTGGCGCCGCTCGCGCTCCGAGCAGGCTCTGAAGGCATGGAAGCTCTGCCTGCTCTCTTATAAGGCCGCTCTGCGAAAAGCACAAACCAGATACTATTCAAACCTAATAGAAGTAAACAAAAGCAACCCCAGATTTCTGTTCAGCACTGTAGCCAGGCTGACAAACTCGCACACTGCCCCCGAGTCTCTTCTCCCCTCGAAGTTCAGTTGTGATGACTTTCTTGAATTCTTCGATTACAAAATTACAACCATTAGAGACAAGATCAACGAAGCCACTCCAAAAATCAGCCCCGAGCAAATTCAGGCAATCCAGTCCGTAACACCAATATCCCACATAAATCCTCTAACAGCATTAGACAAATTTACTCCTGTCGATGAGGCGGAGATTACCTCAGTCATCATGTCGTCCAAACCATCAACTTGTTTGCTCGACCCTATTCCAGTCAAACTCCTCAAAGAAGCTCTCCACCTAATAATAGGTTCCATCCATAACATAATTATGTCGTTAGAAAATGGCTATGTTCCTCAGTCCTTTAAATATGCTGTAATTAAACCACTTTTAAAAAAAACCTATCTTAAATCCTGATGAACTAGCCAACTACAGACCTATCTCGAATCTTCCATTTCTCTCAAAGATTCTGGAACGAGTTGTGGTGAAACAGCTTTGTCACCATCTGCAGGACAATAATTTATTTGAAAAATTTCAGTCTGGTTTCAGAGCTCACCACAGCACAGAAACTGCTCTGCTTAAAGTGACAAATGATTTGCTACTAGCTGCTGATAACGGGCTGGCTTCAGTCCTGGTCCTACTGGACCTCAGTGCAGCGTTTGACACCATTGATCACAACATTCTACTGCAGAGGTTAGAATGTGACATAGGTGTCAGAGGGACCGCCCTCAAATGGTTTAAATCCTATCTATCAGATAGGTACCAGTTTGTTAGTGTAAACCAGTGCACCTCTCCCTGCTGTAAAGTAGCTTGCGGTGTTCCACAAGGATCTGTGCTTGGTCCAATCCTGTTTACTCTGTATATGTTGCCATTAGGTAACATTATCAGAAAACATGGCATTAATTTCCACTGCTATGCTGATGACACTCAGCTGTACTTATCAATGAAACCAAATCAGACCGATCAAATCGATAAACTCAGTGCCTGTGTGAAGGACATCAAAACCTGGATGACCCTGAATTACCTGCTCTTAAACCCTGAAAAAACAGAGGTCATTGTTGTCGGTCCTAAAGGTCAGAGAGATTCTCTGTCCGATCAGATAATCTCACTTGACAATGTGAGTATAGCCTCTAGCTCTACTGTAAAAAACCTTGAGTCGTATTTGACCAAAATCTCTCATTCACAGCTCATATAAACCAAGCTTGTAAAACTGCATATTTTCACCTGCGAAACGTAACTAAAATCAGAAATATTTTGCCTAAAAATGATGCTGAAAAACTTGTCCATGCATTTGTTACATCCAGACTAGATTACTGTAATTCTCTGCTCACCGTCTGCGCTAAAGGTACTTTAAGAAGCTTCCAGTTGGTCCAAAATGCAGCGGCCAGAGTCCTAACAGGAACTAAAAGACGTGATCACATCAGTCCTGTGTTAAAATCACTTCACTGGCTTCCTGTCGAGTTTAGAATTAAATTCAAAGTTCTCCTCCTGACATACAAAGCCTTAAACAATATGGCCCCATCATATCTTCAGGATGCCATTGTCCCCTATCAGCCAAATAGAGCACTTCGCTCTCAGAATGCAGGATTATTAGTGGTTCCTAGAGTGTCTAAAAGTACAGTGGGGGGGAGAGCCTTCAGTTACCAAGCTCCTGTGTTATGGAATCAACTCCCTGTTGATGTTAAACAGGCACCCACAGTCTCTTTATTTAAGACCAGGCTTAAAACCTTCCTCTTCGGAATAGTTTATGACCAGGTTACTTAGTTGATGTCACTAAAATAAGCTGCCGCAGGAGATAACAAGCTGGGGGAAGTGTGGCAACCTGAGCACTGTCCTATGTTCTCATCTGTAGCTCGTTCATTGCTATTCACATGTTGTCCCCTGTCCCACTCCCCCTGTGGAGTGGAACTCTTTCAGACGCCTGATGGCAGCTGGACCCGCCTCCTCCTCCTCGCCCGGCTCCTCCTCCTCACCTGGCTCCTCGCCCGGCTCCTTCCCCACCTGGGTAGATGTGGCCATACTGAACTGGCCCACGGGTCTGGACATCTATAGCCTGTCCGTCCATGGGAGTGGATCTCTCCTTCACTGTAGTTCTCCCCGAGGTTTCTTCTTTTTCCCAGAACCCTGGGTTTTTTTTGGAGTTTTTCCTTGCTGAGAAGGAGGGTCTAAGGACAGGGGATGACTGGACAATGTTTCATTTGCTGCTTTACATGAATGTTGTTTATTCCTGTTTTGATATGTCTCTGTGTATGTTTTACTCATCCAAATCTTGGAACGCCCTTAGAGGCTACTGTTGTTGTGATTTTGAGCGCTACAAAATAAATTGAATTGAATAAAGTAAATGTTAATTCAGTGGCTACTTCAAATAGTAATGCTAATTATTAACAAAATGCTGTTTAAACATGCCCTCCCACTTAAAGTAAATGAAAACTTTATTTGTTTAGCTATACATTTATAGTTTAATAGGCTGCATTTGAAATGTGACTGTGCACATGACAAAAAAAATAATCCGAGTTCTGCTCAGCCAACAGAAAGAAGGCAGAGGCCAAAAAAACGGGTGGAGGGCCACCTCCATCCGCTTTGACCGAGGCTGAGGTGATGGCCCTCAGCCAAAACGCTCCCCGGCCAGTGGCTGAGGGCATCCCTGGGGGAAGCTCTTCTGAGCCCAGCACCCCCATGGACACAAGTGCCTACATCAGATGCAAGTATACACTTCTGTCTGCATTTAATCAAATAAAATAAGACAAATAGATATATCCTATTTTATTCACCCAACAGTTGAGGATGGTGTCCTGTGCCTGGTTCAGCCTCCCCACCCAATACAACACCCTGCAGCTGTAACTATTCCATACTCAGATCTTGCCTCAGGTGGTAGTTGAAAGTATTCTGAAACAGTATCTCTCTTTATCACAGGAGGAGGAGGCGGATGATGATGAGGAGGAGGAGGAGGAGGAGGAGGAGGAGACGCTGACTGCTGCCACAGGGAGAGATCCAGAGGGACCAACTGAAGTATGTGTTAATATGATGTGAAGTTACTGCAGAGCCATGAGGCCCATTCACATTTCTTTACACCGTTGAGTGAAATATAGTTTCATGTGCACTGAAGTGATGAGTGGACAAACAACTAAGTACATGTTTATGTTTCAACAGGACATGGCTGGGCACCATGAGCAGGCTCCATCAAGTTCAGCAGCACAGCTTCATACAGTGAGATTTTCCTGCTAAATCTGTATGTTGAACTGCAACACTTAAATGTTGTATATGTTTCACAGTTACCAGTAAAGGAGTTGTACAGACTGCACCTCATAAAGCAAATCCACAAGACGGACAGGGAAATGGTGTATCTCGATCACCAGATAAGGAAGGCAGACCTAGAGATTAAATTACTGGAACGCCAGTTGAGGTGGTGCATTGGGGAAATGGAGGAATATGTTAATGATTGGAACTATTATAAATCCTAACTGTTGCTTTTGTATTGTAGGGAATAAAGCTGTATGTACGGTGCCTTTATCTCATGCTTCTGTTCATTTTATGCTTCAGTTTTATTGATGCTTCTGTTTTATTCTATCAAATTTGGTTATGCTTGCATGGTGACAATAGTTCTTGAATCTGGAAAGATGAACCAAATCACATTTGAAGTACGAGTGTTTTATTATCCAAAGGCGTTCCTAAAAATGAGGTCCCTGACAGCTCTTCCATCCCGGACATCTTCAGGGTGGATGGGGTGGTCATCCTCAGGGTCATTGATTTATACAGCAGGGTGTTGCTCTCCCCTAATAACTGCAATATTATGGAGTACAACACAGGCCACAATGATGTCACATGCCCTCTGGAGTGACCCTGAGCTTGTGCAGGCACTGGAACCGGGATTTGAGGAGGCCAGTGGCTCTAGTCCTGCAATGGGCCACATTGAAACACTGTTGGGGCCCCGGCTCGGGGTCAGGGTAAGGGGTCAAGAGAGTGGGCTGGCATGGGTAGCCCCGATCCCCCAGGAGGTAGCCATTGAACTCCCCTGTAATTATAGAGGACAAATTTGAGTGCATTTAAAAAGGGAGACAAACATTTGTACAAAGCTTCAGCTTCCTTACCACGTGCAAGTCTGTTGCTCAGACTAGACTCCCTGTAGATCCGAGAATCATGGACAGAGCCAGGCCACTTGGCTTCTACATTTGTAATTATGTAGGTGGCATCGGATATGATCTTCACAGTGCAGAGAATGACCTGAGTTAGTTGTTTTGTACTATAGCCTACACTTTCATACAGCCTACATATTTTTTAAGATTATAGATCATATACCTGTACATTGATGCTGTGAATAGATTTTCGGTTCACATAATCCCCCTCGTTCTGTGTAGGTGCAGTGATGGGGATGTTTGTCCCGTCTACACACCCTATTACACTGGGAAGTCCTGCAAAATGACATTTAATTAAGCTACTGATCTGACAGACTGAGGTAGCAGCAGAATCATCATATTTAAGAAAAATAAAATAGGCCAACATGATTTATACATCATTTACCTGCAATCCTGTGGAACTCCTCCTCGATGTTCCGGGTGGGTTGTGCCCGGGGAACATCACCATCACTGGCAGCAAGCGTTTTAGGGCGAGGGTGACCTTCCTTACTGCCCTACACACTGTCACCTTGGCATAGTGCTCTGCATTGCCGATGTTATAAAGGAAGCTCCATTTGCATAAAAACGGAGCGCTATGCACAATGTCTGCAGAGGAGTGAGCGCACGTCCGCGGTGTGTCAGATTTGTGATGTACGGCCGGAGGAGGCTCTCAATATAAATGATGCCGTTTGACGAAAAGCGGTAGCGCTCAAAAATATATTCTTCTGGAAATGAAAGAATATCCAGCCTGGGGCGGAAGAATCGCTCATTGCGCAATGCGTTTCTGATAATTTGTGTTTCGATATCAATTGGATTTGGGAGGAATGGACAAGCCATGTAGTCTCAAAGCGATTTTCATGCGAGAGGAGCGGAAAAACTCAAGGTTATTTCAAGTAAACCTGCCCCCGAGCTGGTTATGTTCAGAGTCTGTCCACCCTCCTGTGGGCTCACCACTCACAGAGGGGTTCATGGGGGGGTCGGGTGCTACAATACAGTACAATACAGTGCCGTGCAATACAGTGCCGTGCAATACAGTAAAACAGAACTACAAAGAACATGATCCTTCCATTTCAATGCAGACTATATGACAAAAATGATTTTAAGCACTCTTAAATCTTAACTTGTTCTGTTCTGATGGTAATGATTCCCATCAAGATCTTTTTAAAAAGGAAAATTTGGCATTTCTACAACTCTATATAATATAAATATACCATGACTTCTTAAGTTCAATTTAGTTTAAAATTCATATAAATTGCAAACATCCATCCATCCATCCATCCATCTTCTCCCGCTTAATCCGGCTGGGTCGCGGGGGCAGCGTGCTGCCCAATACTCATAGCACCTGACCCCCCCTATGTACCCCTCTGCACCCCTCTGCAGGTGGTGAGCCCACAGGAGGGTGGACAACATGGTCCTTGATGTTGGTGCTTTGGTTTAAAGACTTAAAATGACTTGAAGCTCAAAGCAGAGGACTTGGACTTGACTTGGACTTATGGATCAGTGACTCGAGACTTGACTTGGACCTGCCTCTATTTGACTTGGGACTTGACTCAGACTTGAGGTCAATGACTTGAGACCTACTTGAAGGTCGCAAAACAACGACTTGGTCCCACCTTTGCTAATTGCTCCTACCGTTTTTGCTACATGATTTCGCACATGCTCAGTACAGAACCAGTTTTGAGAAATCAGGATACTTCATTTACATGCTACAGTAATAATAATAACAATAATACATTTTATTTGGCGCCTTTCTAGACACCCAAGGCTTTACAACAAATAAACAAGTTAAGTGCAATTTAAAACGTACAGTTAAAAACCTACAGTTAAATTGGGACAGTATTTAATTGATTGTTTGTATTTAGCGTTCTATTTTGTGAGTATTTTATTAATAAACCAGCTGAGAGATTCACAGTTTCTCATCACCGGGAAACTGACATCAGGATACTGTGTTTTATACACTAACACTACCAGGGTACTCCAAAAACCCGATCAGAGTCAAAAGACTCGAGGGCATGTATCAGCTCACTGATACACGGTAAATATAATAGGCCTATAGTCCAGACGTCCCTATTTCCCCGGGACAGTCCCAGTTTTGAACCCTCTGTCCCCTGTCCCAGCAGATTTATCCAAAACCATTGACTTGTTCCAGTTTTATACAAGAAATGTCCAAGGTTCCTCTGTTTTTGACCATTCTGAACCCTGCCAATATTAAAGAGAGACAAACTGTCAATTGTTGAGGTAAAATTCAGGAAAACTGCCTAAAAATGACCAAAAACCAAAGAAAATGTGACCATACAGGTTCTAGACCAGGACTAAACCAGGACTAGACCCGGACTAAACCAGGTAATAGACCAGGTACTAGACCAGGTACTTGACCAGGACTAAACCAGGACTCGACCATGTGTTAGACCAGGACTAAACCAGGTACTAGACCAGGTACTTGACTGGGAGTAAACCAGGACTAGACCAGGTACTACACCAGGACTAAACCAGGTACTAGAACGGGACTAAACCAGGACTAGACCAGGTACTAGAGCAGGACTAAACCAGGAATTAGACCGAGACTAAACCAGGTTCTAGGCTAAGTACTAGAACAGGATTAAACCAGGTACTAGACTGGGACTAAACCAGGACTAGACCAGGACTAAACCAGGACTAGACCAGGGCTAAATAGGACTAGACCAGGTACTAAACCAGGACTAAACCAGGTACTTGACCAGGACTAAACTAGGACTAGACCATTTGCTAGATCAGGACTAAACCAGGACTCGACCAGGACTAAACCACATACTAGACCAGATACTAGACCGGGATTAAACCAGGTTTTAGACCAGGTACTAGACTGGGACTGAACCAGGATTAGACCAGGTACTAGACCAGGACTAAACCAAGTACTAGTTTAGTCCAGTACCTGGTTTAGTCCCAGTCAAGTACCTGGTCTAGTCCCGGTCTAGTACTGGGGCTAAATCAGGTAGTAGACCAGGACTAAACCAGGTTCTAGACCAGGACTAAACCAGGTTCTAGACCAGGACTAAATGGGACTATTTTGAAAATCTACTCCACCTATAGTAAAGTGACCAACTTCCATGGCTCATTTGCCTCCTGTAACCTTATCACCCAAAATAATTCCAGCGTCGGATGTGTTTTCATGTATTTCTTGGAAAAAAACCCAGTCATTACACTCAGCGGAGATTAGCGCGCGTAAATAAAACCTTCCCAATCCGGGCCGTGCATCACTTGTTGCTAGGCAGTAAACAAACACACGTAGAAGTATTTTCCAGTGGCCCCGCAGTCGACTCTCCGTGTTGGGTCTTATGTACGGCAGTTTGGTAAACATTTCCATAGAGCGACATCATCTCATCGGTTACAGCGGTGTAGGCCGTTAGCTAGCATACAAGCTGTTCTGTGTTCCTATTTATAGATTAGCCAAAAATCGCTAACATGTGGCAATGGTTATAGTAATGGCAAGGGTTAATTATACTTTCAACAAACAGTACTACGTCGTAAAATACTACACCGAAATGAGTCTTAATAAAGCATGAACTCATAATGAAGAAATGGTTTATTAAGAATTATTCAGGTTTAGCGACTTGGCTAATTAAAGGGTTATAATGTTGTTTCCATGTCAAGAACAGACCTGGAGTTGTGTTTTGTGTTCTCATTCACACGTTTAACTAACGCACAGACCCTGCGTATTTAGGCTGAGTTCTCTTCTCAAAAAGAAAGCACTCTGTTCCACCTTGTGATGTCATGTGGTGATACAGAAAGTGCTCCACATTGTTTTTAAACTCCACAGACCTTCACTAAAATCATTTGGATGATTTCAGTTTTGGAATTGCTGATCTCTGCTGGACTAAAAGTAAAAAAAAAAAAAAAGTAGGTGTTAACTTGACAACTATCACTTCATGACATCACAAGGTGGAACAGAGCATTTTGAGCTTTGGAGATGTACACAGACTAATAATGCAGGATCACTCAAACATATGTGAATGAAACAAAACACAAACCCAGGTATGTTTTTGATGAGGTTAGAGTTACAAGTTAAGGTATTTAGTTACTAAGCCTGAGTCATTCTTACTAAATTTTGTTGATTATGATGTAAGTCTTTGTTCATGCTTTATTCAGGCTAATTAAATCATTAAATGTTACCTAATCGATCCATGCATTATCCTATACAAAATTGGGTTTAAGTCTGGGCTCTGGCTGGGCCATTCAAGAACAGTCACAGAGTTGTTCTGAAGCCATTCCTTTGTTATATTAACTGTGTGCTTAGAGTCACTGTCTTGTTGGAAGGTGAACCTTCAGCCCAGTCTGAGGTCCTGGGCACTCTGGAGAAGGTTTTCGTCCAGGAAATCCCTGTATTTGGCCACATTCATCTTTCTTTGATTGCACCAGTCGTCCTGTCCCTGCAGCTGAAAAACAGCCCCACAGCCTGATGCTGCCACCACCAGGCTTCACTGTTGGACTGTACTGGACAAGTGATGAGCAGTGCCTGCTTTTCTCCACACAACCCACTTAGAATTAAGGCTATCTTGGTCTCATCAGACCAGAGAATCTTGTTTCTCATCATCTGGGAGTCCTTCAGGTGTTTTTAGCAAACTCCATGCAGGCTTTCATGTGTCTTGTCCTGAGGAGAGGCTTCTGTCAGGTCACTCTGCCGTAAAGCCCCAATGCAGTGATGTGACTTTCTAACACTTTCCCCCCATCTCCCAACTGCATCTCTGGAGCTCAGCCACAGTGCTCTTTGGGCTCTTTTTTACCTCTCACCAAGGCTCTTCTCCTCCGATTGCTCAGTTTGGCCGGACAGCAGCTCTAGGAAGGGTTCTGGTCGTCCCAAACATCTTCCATTTAAGGATTATGGAGATCACTGTGCTCTGAGGAACCTTAAGTGCAGCAGAAATGTTTTTGTAACCTTGGCCAGATCTGTTCCTTGTCACAATTGGGTTTGTCTCGCTCTTCAGGCAGTTCCTCTGCCCCCCTGATTCTCTTTGCTCTGACCTGCACTGTGAGCTCTTCTGCAGTTCCTTTGCCCTCCTGATTCTCTTTGCTCTGACCTGCACTGTGAGCTCTTCTGCAGTTCCTCTGTCCTCCTGATTCTCTTTGCTCTGACCTGCACTGTGAGCTCTTCTGCAGTTCCTTTGCCCTCCTGATTCTCTTTGCTCTGACCTGCACTGTGAGCTCTTCTGCAGTTCCTTTGTCCTCCTGATTCTCTTTGCTCTGACCTGCACTGTGAGCTCTTCTGCAGTTCCTTTGTCCTCCTGATTCTCTTTGCTCTGACCTGCACTGTGAGCTCTTCTGCAGTTCCTTTGCCCTCCTGATTCTCTTTGCTCTGACCTGCACTGTGAGCTGAAGCTCTTACATCCACAGGTGTGTGGTGCACCTAATCCAGTCTGATCAAACACACTGGACTCCAGTGCAGGTGAAGAATCTCAAGGATGAGCAGAAGAAATGGACACACCTGAGTTCAATATATGAGAGTCACAGCAAAGGCTCTGAACGATTATGGCCACGTGATATTTTACTTTTTCTTTTTTAATACATCTGCAAAAAATGTCAACAATTCTGTGTTTTTCTGTCAGTGTGGGGTGCTGTATGCACATTAATGAGGAAAAAAAAACTTAAATGATTTTAGCAAATGGCTGCAATATAATAAAGAGTGAAAAATGTAATGGGCTCTGAATACTTTTCGTACCCACTATAGCTTCCGATGTAAACAATCCTACAAGTTAAATACAGTGACAAGGTCCATACACCACAACACAAAAATAGCCTTTACAAGAAGTATTTAGCTCTCCTCATCTTTGGGAAATCTTTATAAAGACTCTCGGATTCACCTTGTCCTGGTTTGATCCTGGTCTGAGCCCAGATTTGACTTGATGTATAGAATTGGTCCTGTTCTGGTCCTGATTTAGTCCTGGGCTAATCCTGTTTTAATGTGGTTTATTTGAAACTTTGACACCACTACTACAACTACTACGACTTTGACTGCTGCATATTAACCTGAAAACAGCCTCTTCTCAGTGTATTCTACCATGTTACTTCACCAAACTGCACTTGTCTGCCTTGACACTACGACTACTGCTACTGCTACTGCTACTATTACAGCAACTAATACGTTTCCTAGAATTACTAGGCCCAGTTTAACGTGGACAGTTTTTTTTTTCTCTTTACAGTTGATACATGCTGTGCTTCGTTTTCCAGGAACAAACTGGACCATGTCCCTCCCACTTCTCTGTATGTTACTTTGGTTGTAACTGAAGTACTGTGAGATGGTATCCTCAAAGGTCTTATAGTACAGTACAATGCAGTACAATGCAGTACAATGCAGTACAATGCAGTACAATGCAGTATAACAGAGTAAAACAGGGAACTACATAGAACATGATCCTTCCATTTCAGTGTAGACTACATGACAAAATAATTGTTATTTAGCACTTTCTCTGACCGTAATGATTCACACTAAGATCTTGACAGGGCATTCAAAAGGATAAATTTGCATTTCTACAACTAATATAAACATATAAATATATAATATGTGGTATATTTATATACTTATATATATATTTTTATAAATATTGTCCTTTGGTTTAAATACTTGAAATGACTTGAAGCTGAAAGCAGACGATTTTGACCTGACTTTATGGATCAGTGACTCGATTTGGGCTTTCTTGTCTTTGATTTGGGACTTGACTTGGACATGAGGTCTAAGACTTGAGACTTACTTGAGACTTGCAAAACAACAACTTGGTCCCACTTCTTACTAGTACTACAACTACGATCGCTACTACTACCGCTACTACTACAGCTACTACTTCTACATGCATATAAACTTGAGTACACAGTGTCCCTGTTGATAGGCCTTCACTCATCACTGGTACGACCTTTTTTACTGAATAACAGAAGATATATTTGCATTTCCATACAAGTATAGATGATGATTTTTGTTCATTTATATACCGTACACTAATTAAAATCGTAGGCTATTAACATGACTGTCACAACTGTGTCTGTTAATATAGGTTACAATGCAAATGTATCTGATCTGGCCAAGATTTTAAAACGTATATCAGGTTATTCATCTTGTTTTCAGATTTCTTATATACTTACCGGTAATAGTTCTGAGACCGCTTCATTCTAGTCTAGAGGTCAGTTATTTTACTTATCAAGCAAAATGATCTTGCTGCATGGACAGATCATTTCACTACTTTTAAGTTATTTTCTGATAGATTTAAGTGTTTATGTCTTAAATTTTGGCGAAGTTTTTCTGCAGTGTAGCGTCATGGTGTAGTTTTGTCATACCTCCATGCTCCTATACCAAAACACCTGAGTAATTTGGGTTTAGAGTATCCAAATATTAGCTAGGCTGTGTAAGAGTCCACTCATAAAACTTTGTAATAGGCTTTAGGTAATAGGTCTTTCAACAGCAAGCATGGATCTATAACAATGCAACAATGTGTTTGGAATCACACACTATTTCTATTTAAGACAAAATAAAGCAAACGGGTTATTCACACTTGTGCTTTTATGAATAATCAAGAAAAATCCAATATGAAGACAATATACTCCCAATATATTCCCAAATGTAGCCCTATTTTAGTCCTAGTAAATTCTAGATTAGTTCTGATTTGGATCAAGTTTCGTCTTGATTTTGTCTTTTAGTCCTAGTTTATTCATTTTCAGTCCCACTGCTGCATTAATCCTGAATTAGTCCTGATTTAGTCCATGTTTAGTCCTGGATAAGTCCTGATTTAGTTCTTGTTTAGTCCTTGTTTTTATTCCGTGCTCTCCTCCCTCATTTAATGTCTCTCTCTTTTTTACATTTTGTGATCATTATTTACGTTTTGATTTGTTTGTATTGTGATTTTAATATATTTCTTATTCTGTAAAGCACTTTGAATTACTTTGTGTATGAATTGTGCTGTACAAATAAACTTGCCTTGCCATGTTTAGTTCTGTATTAGTCTTGATTTAGTCCTAGTTTAGGTCCGGATTAGTTCTGATTTAAACCTGGATTTAGGGTCTTGTGTAGTCCTAGTATAGTTCCTGTTTGCTTCCACGTTTTATAACAGGTTAGACTGAGCCTCCAGACCTTTATTCATGTTTAAATCCTCAATAGGACTCCTTCAATCTTTAATAGTGGCTTTATCAAGGTAGATTTTCAAAAATTTGCAGTAAAATGTACGGTTTAATGTATGGGACAATACCGTTGATATCTGGTGCCATCTAGTGTTCATATAATGAAACTGCGGTTTAGGCCAGTTGAATTCTGCACTAAAACGTGTTTAGGTCTATGGTAAAAACGTTGACAATTACACAAAAATAAACCATTTCGTGAGATACATTAAGCCAATAAATTACACTGTTATGTTTTTATTTACACTAAAAAATATTATTTCTATCTCTTGAAGTCTTGGCTTCAGTCCAGGGGAATCCAGTTTGCTCCTCTAACCATAAAAATATCAAATTTGGTGTATTAATAGATGATAAAAGAATGGAATTTCGTATCATCAGTTTATTGATTTTTAAGTAAAAAATGTATTCTTTTTTTTTTGTAAACCAAACAACACACTCATGTTATATATAAAAAAAAAGATATCCTTTTTGAATGAGTTAAATTTATACCTTTAAATTAGAACTTTGAAATTGTCCCATTTATAGATTAATATGTTTTTATTCACTGTTGTGTTTTTATGCATTTATTTTATTTTCATGTGAGCTGTTTACCTTCATAAGGTGCTGTTTTTGTTTGTACTTGAACAGCTGCAATTAAGAAGAAAATAATAATAATGATAAAAATAAAATGTATTTTTTCTGGGTTGCAGCAGCTTTGCATTGAAGGTGTTAAATTTTGTGCAATAACAATTCTTTGAGATGTTCCTTACTAAATTATTGCATTCCCAAAATAAATAAATAAATAAATTAAAATGATTAGAACTATGTATTTTTCCTTTCCAGTTCCCCCTAAAGTGAAGAAGACACAATTTAAAATTCTGAATAAAATGTATCCAACCAATGAATTCCTAATGTAAAAAATCAAATTTGAGACAGGTAAATGTGTGTTTTGTGACACTGAGGAGGAAGAATTGGAACACCTTTTCTTTTCAAGTGATTTTGTGCCACAATTTTGGTTAGATCTTGGCTTCAGTTTGAATTCAGTTTATCTCTCTAACCATAAAAAATACAGTTTGGTGTATTAATAGATGATAAAAGAATGGAATTTAGTATCAGCAATTTACTGATTTTGAGAAAACATTTGATCATAAATGTTGGCCTTAGGCCTAACTGAGAGGCAATTTTTTAATGTCTTTTTTGAATGATTTTAATTTATTCATTTAAATTAAAGCTTTTACATGTTTATATTAATTCTATAAATGAACCACAATGTCAAAATCAAAAACTGGGACACTCCCGGTTTGGTTGGTAATAATAAAATTGTGAATCAAGTGCGTAATTAAGGAAAACTGTTCTGCACTTGGCATTCATGACATGTGAGGCAGTATAGTCACATTTTCTTTGTGTTTTTGTCATTTTTAAGCAGCTTTTCTGTATTTTACATAAACAAATGACAATGTATGCCTCTCTTTACTGTTGGCAGGGATCAGATTGGTCCAAAATAGGGACACTTGGTACATTTCTTGTATAAAACTGGGACAAATCACTGGTTTTGGATAAATCTGCTGGGACAGGAGACACAGGGTTCAAAACTGGGACTGTCCCGGGTAAATAGGGACGTCTGGTCACTCTAGTTTATATGTGAATATGTTTTTATTCACTGTGGTGTTTTTGTTTTTATGCATTTTTTTTTTACTTTATGTCGTTTTGTTTGCATCTGAAAATGTGTAATACATTATTTTAAATATATAAAATACAATAAAAATCTATTTCTCGAAGTAATCTTTTGAGACTCCGGGGCCACCGTAGACCTCACCCCGCTCGTGTCACGTGGTTATAAAACGTCAACATTGCCGTGCGTTGCGCTGTGTCAATTACTACAGAATTACCACAATCTCTGTATTTTATGACTATTTGTCCAAAATACACGTGTTAAATGCGTACTTAGACTGGAATATTGATGTTAGACGTTTAGATCGGGACTGTCACCGCGCAGGTACGTGGTTTACGGAAGATTTGAGTTGGTTAGCATTAGCCCAAATTAAATTAAAAGTGAAACAAGTGTCGGATTGCATGTTTTGCGTAGTAAATATTTGTGTTTTGCTTGTTATCGTTGCAGGATGGCGGTGTCTCAGGCAGGACAGTCTCCTCTTGTCCATAGTTTGGCCAAGCTCCTTCGAAATGATGGTAACCCAAACCCAAGCCACTTTCAGATGTTTTTATTTATTTTTTGCTACAGACCTGAAAGCATAGATTAACAGACTTCTGGTAGTTCCTACTCCTGAGGCCTTTGTGTGTATTTTAATATAAAGTTAACTTATTTTTGCTTTCATCTGCACTTAAAATGATTTGTAGTCCACCATTTCCTAGTTCTGGTCAACCACTACTCTTACTCTGATTTTCTATAACCTATGCGATTACTGCAAAATATAATATAAAGACAACATACTTTTAAAAGCTCTTTTTCCATGTTAAAAGTAAATATATGATTATTTTTGACATGTTCTGATTTATTCCCAAATGTCGTCCGGTTTTAGTCCTAGTTAAATTCTAGTGTGGTCCTGGATTAGTCCTGATTTGGTTCAAGTTTCGTTCTCATTTAGTCTTTGTTTAGTCCTCTTTTAGTTTTTGCTAAGTCCTGATTTAGTCTTTGTTTAGTCCCCGTTTAAACTTTGTTTAGTCCTCGTTTAAACTTTGTTTAGTCCTAATTTAGTCTTTGTTTAGTCCTCGTTTAAACTTTGTTTAGTCCTAATTTAGTCTTTGTTTAGTCCTCGTTTAAACTTTGTTTAGTCCTGATTTAGTCTTTGTTTAGTTCTGATTTAGTCTTTGTTTAGTTCTGATTTAATATTTGTTTAGTTCTCTTTTAGTTTTCGCTTAGGCCTGATTCAGTCTTTGTTCAGTCCTTATTTAGTCTTTATTTAGTCCTTATTTAGTCTTTGTTTAGTTCTGATTTCATCTTTGTTTAGTCCTGATTTAGTCTTTCTTTAGTCCTGATTTAGTCTTTTTTTAGTCCTGATTAAGTCCTAGTTGAATTCATGTTTTGTCCTGCTTTAGTCCTGATTCTGTCCTACTTTAGTCCATGTTTTTAGTCCTGGATTAGCCCTGATTTAGTCCTGATTTAGTGCTTGTTTAGTCCATGTTCAGTCCTGCATTAATCCTGATTTAGTCCTAGTTTATGCCTAAATGAGTCCTGATTCAATCCTAGTTTAGTCCTGCATTATTCCTGATTCAGTTCATGTTTAGTCCTGCATTAGTCTAGATTTAGTCTTAGTTTAGTCCTGGTTTAATCTATATTTAATCTATATTTAGCCGTAGATGAGTCTTTGTGTAGTCCTAGTTGATCCCTGTTGAGTCCAGATTTAGTCCAGGTTCACACTCCAATCTGTTTGCCTCCACGTTGAGCCCAGATGCCCTTGTCTCGTCCCAGGTGATTTGGTTCTGGATGGCAGCAGGACCCTGACCCTCCCGGCCCCCATCCTCGGCCAGTTGACCCGTCTGTTTGAGCAGCACCTGTTGTCCCGCAGTCAGCAGCACAGCTTCCTGGCCCTGCCCTCTCACCCCGCAGATACTGCCTCCCTGCTCCAGCTCCAGTTCCTCTTCGACATGTTGCAAAAGACGCTGTCTCTCAAGGTACTCCATGTTGTAACCTCTCGTAACCACAAAGCAAATCTCGGAGGATCACAGTGTGTATACAGTAAATAGACACAAACGCAATAACATTTGAGAAAAGACTGAAAATCAACTTCCCAACTAATCCACAAATTCCATACGTTTTTCACAGAATAAGACCCCATGGAGGCACAGGGAGGGCATCTGAACCACAGGGCCATTTCAGAACGTGTAGAGCTATAAACTACAGGGTTAGCAGCTTTTGCATAGAATAAGACCTCATGGAGATTGAATATATTGTTCTCTAGACAGAATATGTTCAAGTTATTAATAATGATCGTTCAAATAGCAGTTTTTAATTAGTAATCTTTCAGAACTATATTTCGCTTAAGTCAAAAAGTAAATCTGCCGTACACTTTGAGACCTTTATGTCAATCCATGCACTTTAAAGTCACATTATGTCATTTTATAGTGTTTTCCATGGATTTTTTTTTAAGATTATAGTGGCCCAAATTGTTTTTATTTGATAAATTTGAATTTGTTTAAATTCAGTTTGTTTAATATAAATGCCACTTACTGCCTGAATGACACTCCAAGTAATTGAGTAACAAAGTCAAATTTTGTTATGTCAATTTAGTCCAGGTTGTTTTTCTACTATATGAGTCACAAATCTGACTCATATTTAGCCTGGAGGATGGCCTCCTCCTGAAATGTTGTTGGAAATAATCTTCCATGGTGTGGTGTAAAATGTATCTCCATGGAATCCTGCAGGTGATTTTCCACCTTCAGAAAGTTACATACTGTGCCTTTAAATGTGGTCTGTGAGTATATACTAGGGATGCAACAATATGGTTTTACCATAATTCGATACGTATCTCAATACACTGGTCACAATATAGATTCGATTTCAATACGTTTTAAGACAAAAAAAAATCTCATTAATTTTCTCTGCTAATGAGGATAACATAATAACACTATGATAATGAAGCATTATACTATTTTAGATTTTATAATATAGCCAGTCTGCTCTTAATATAGACTGTAATATACACTATCAGACTTTTCCTTTTTGGATGATTTCTTTTCCTCCTGAGTCTGTCTCTCCTCACTGCGTGCACACGCCTCATTCCTGTGTCAGTGCTGCTCTGCCTTCCAACAGAGACAGTACGTAGCTCCTCCCACTCTGCCCTCGACAGTCTCTTACAGACACACGGCGATCTCCCATCCTCTTTCTGAGCACTAAAACTATGTTATATTACATAAAAATGTCTCAGTGGGCTGTGAGTAAAACTTATGAGACAGAGTCTGAGAAATGGATCACTTATATCGCGAATCGCATCAACTTGTGGCGCCACGGGGGCTAGCACTCATGCCTCACAGCAAGAAGGTTCGGGGTTTGATCCCCAGGTCACACTGGTCTTTCTTTGAGAAGTTTGCATGTTCTCCCGGTGTCTGGATGGGTTTCCTCTGGGCACTCCGCTTTCCCCCAACAACCCAAAACATGTTACATCGGTCCCAGGTCATCATTGTAAATGAGAAGTCGTTTTCAATTTACTTACCTTGTAAAATATACAGGCATGAAAATCTCTCGCCTTTCGGCGAAATTCGCCGTTTTGAAGTCAAAAAAGGGTGACCTACATGAATCGTGTAGATTTATTTATTTTTTTTATCATATGATTCACTTAAAGTGCAAACTGAACACTTCAGAAACTGGCCCTTTAAATGACACTTGAATGGTCAGCAAATCGCTGCCGAGAGCCAATCATAGGCCGAACTGCACACACTTCACTTGGCGGTGTGCACCCTCTTCTCACCTTTTCAACCCGTGACCCATTTTCATGCCTGAATATAGAATAAATTGGTGTGCGTATACGAGCACATTTGATTAAAGCCACTGTAAATCCAAAAGCGATTCTAAAGTATTTAAACGTTAATATCTTGTCATTCTTGGGTCTTGTTATAATATTTCACGTCCCTATGGAACTGTTTTCTGCTGCATCTGAGGACACTGCAATAACTGTTTCACTTTTGGACCAAAATAAATGACAACGCCAAGTGCATGGAGGGACACGTGCATATCGACACGCGTATTGAATCGTGAGACCAGTATCGAATGATTCGATATTATATCAAATATCGTTGCATCCCTAGTATATACTGTACTTTGTTGTGAAAAACAGTGAAATACTCACTATATCAGTGTACTCTTTTAAATATTTTTCTTTCAAAAATGTGTTTGAGTAAATGTATCCCATTAACTGTAACTCATTACTAGTCCCCTCCATGTTCATATATCTGCCACAGTCTCCATCAGTTTTTGTAGATTGATGGAGACTGTGGCAGTTCAGTGTTTGTTTCTTGATGTAAACATCAATAATATGGATGTCCTTATTATTGACAGATCTTTAACCCACCTGATACAAGACTCCAGCCTGTGGTGAAGATCTTCCCCTTCAAATCCTTAAAGATTTTAGAGGTGACACCCCAGGCCTCTTTCCTTGTAGCATTAAATGTGTATCGTCATTTGTCAACCATATTGTTGTGTCCTTTCATTTAGATCAAGCGAATCCCTCCACATTGTCTTGAGGGTCTTCGAGGAGTCTACTCCCAGTTAGAAGTGTTCATCTGCTCCAAAAGTGTCAGTTCTTTAGAGGTACCATTATCTTTTTTTATTTTGTTAGTTGTATTAGTTTAGTTAAGTTAAGTTAATAATATCTCTCTTTCGCATCCATCTTGTCCAGGAGCTATTGTCGTTATGTGGAGGAGACCTGAGCTCAGCGTTGCCCTGGCTGGAACTGCACACGCTCAACTTCAGCTACAACTCCATCGTCTGCCTCGACCAGTCAATAGTGAGACCGTTATGTATTTGGACTGCACATAGAAAACTCATTTACATCATTTACTGGCAATTCTGAGGAGATGTTTGTGTGGAACTAACTTAAAAAGAGAAGGACAAGGACAACATTTTAAAAAGAGAAGTCAGTTTGAGGTCATTTGAAATTTGACCAGTTTGTACTGTTGTTGTGTCCAACAACTTCACCCAATTTGCCCATGTATGAATATGGTAGCGATTTAGAAAAAATATCCAATTGGAATTTTTGTAATCAAGTGTGAGATTGCGGTTTGATTTGTGATTTATATTTTAAGATATTGGATTCTGTTCAAAGTTCACATCAGAAAGAAGTAATAAAAAAAAGACCTGGCAAACAAATACAAGAATGAAATTTCAGAGCATGTTTGTACAGATAGAAACTACTAAGCAGCTTTTATGCTCGATAACACAGGAGATTTTATTGTTTTATTATTGTTTTATTGTTTGTATAGGAAATTATGGTACTTTAAAAACTGCAGCCTTTGCTATTTGTTAATTACTTCCATTCCAATTGCGATTTCATGTCAATTGCGATTAATGTCGCAGGTCTAGAATATGGTGTGATTGGAGGCTGGAGGGGCATTAATATTGAAAGTTTAAGCTGCATTCTTTGTGTAAATTGAGGCTTAATATTTGCTATTTTGCTACAAGATTTTACAAGATCTTGTGAGACAAAATTGCCACCAGATCGTGCACGCAAGTCAAAAATTATCTTGTGTTTACATTTGGATCGGACAAAAACGGATTACGCATCGGTGAGTTACTTCTCTTTAAGTTCCAAAAAACAGAACTAGAAAAAAGAATAAAAATCCGAAATTGTGAGGCTAAAACTGTGGAATCTTAAATGAAATTTATTCATGGGTTAGAATCTGAAAACTACCAATATATTAGGAATTCTGTTCAAATCTCGTGTCTCATTCTTGTGGACCCAATCTTGTATCTCGCCTCGTCTTGAGAAAATTGCATCCCATCTCTACCAATTAATCAAAAATATAGCTGCAGTATGTCAACTATATTTATATTTTCTGTTGTTTTTTTATAGAGTTTACTAAATGTCCTCAAATACCTGGATTTGAGCCACAATAAGATCCAAGACTGCGCTGAATTCCTCAAGGTAAGATGGCAACACAATTTCTACAATCTAGTATCTTTTCCCCATGGAGATGTTATTGCTTTGTCTGGAATGTTCCACACTATGGCATTAAACCTTTCTATCTTCATGGAGACCAAACCAGACCAAGTTACAGGTCAAATCTGTGGAGAGGCGACCCCACTCAGTCAGAACGCCTGTTTTTCTAGGTATTTTTGAGCTATAAAACCACCTGTAATTGAATAAACGTAAAGTAGAGCTGTTTAATGTAATACCGTGGAACAGGCAGAGCAACAACATATCCATAGAAACAAGAAGGCGGCAGACCCCCAACCAAAAAAAAGGTTTTAAATGTTTATCTTTTTTTGATTTACCAATGTTTCGTTTGTAGCCTTTGAGTGAACTGGAACACCTCAACCTTGGCTACAACTGCCTCCAGAGGGCGCCATCGCTCGGCCTAAGCGCGAGGGCCAAACTCCTCACGCTCGTCCTCCGATACAACCAACTGGAGACTATAAACGGTAACAAACAGGCTCGCTCTTGTTACTACTCGCGCGGCAATTAAATACAAGTCATTTAGCGTCTGAAAATAGAATACTTTTATTTATATGTACTTGGGTGTGGTATTGTTTTTGAATATGTCTGTGGTGGTGTTGAGGTTTTCTTCTTTTTTTTAGGCGTGGAGCAGTTGTCAGCCTTGCAACATTTAGACTTGGCTTATAACCTTCTCCTGGAGCATGCCCAGCTAGCCCCGCTCTCTATGCTGCACTGCCTACATACAGTTAAGACCAGTTTTGTATTATTATGTAAAGGCGTACTGTGTAACTTTTTTGGTAGAGGATATGCCGCATGTGTGTCTCCATGGAGATGTGACTGCCTTGTCTGAAATCGTCCGCGTTACAAGATTAAACGCATCTATTTAACGTTTGTTTTAATAGAGATGTTTTAGCTGTTCAAAAATACCTTGAAAATCTTGCATTATCGTGAGCGGGATCGCCTCTCCACAGGTCTGGCTTGGAAACTGGTCTAGTGGTACTGCCTTGCTGCAATTAGGGTTGTCAGAAGTTTGAAAATCAGATACTAATTGATTCTAAAACTAGGAGCAAAACTAGATACTCATTTGAGCAGGTATCGATTCTAAAAAGTCACATTCACAAAAGAACCTTTCCTGAATAAAAAACATATAGTAAAGATGACCAAGCTTAAAATGTAGAAAACTTACTGTGATAAAGTAAAAAGCAATCAAAAAATCCAGCTCCGAGGGTTAGAATTGAAAGGAAATTTACCACAGTACGTTCTCTACATTCCAAGCTTGGTCTTCTTCACTATCCGTTGGCTTTTCAGTCTTGTCCTTGAGGAGCACCTGGACTTTTACTAAGACACCCTGAAGCTCGCACTTCCTCTGTGTTTTTTTTCTTTCCTGAATGTCTTTAGAATGATCTTGAGCTGTATCAGAACAAGTACCGTATGTTCCGGACTATGGAGGCACCGGTAAATAAGTCGCAACCCTCGATTAAAAAAAAAAAAATGAAGAAAAAAGTTGTACAAGCCGCAACCGGGCTATAAGCCGCTGATATCGATGTTGAAAAATGAGATATTTACTGCATCTACAGAACGATTTTGTACTGTAAATGTACATTTATGTACCTGAACAGATTCTTTCCCAACAGTGCCTTTTAACACGGCAGCAACTGTGCTGATCAAAACGAGGTCAAAAACAGAAAAGAACCGATAATTGACCTTCATTACCTTCATTTTTCCTGTGCAGTGAAGCCACAAGTCACTTTAATCATCTCCGCTGAAATTGATGCCGAGCTTACGTGGGAGACGTCTGCGGGGCCGCTCCCGCCCGCTGCTGCAGTCTTCAGTCCCCCGCTCCCGCCCGCGCCCGCAATAAGCTTTCAGAATGTTCTTTCAGCAGCCTCTTATTATACATCCATGGTCCCGCGCCACGCTGTTTTGTGTTGGATCCATAGACCGTATATATGAGTGGACTAAATAGGAAGTGCTCCAGGAGGCTCTTCCGGCTCCTTCTCTCCCTTTCCCACTGACTTACATTGGGATCTTATCGCTCGTCTCTCAAGTTTCTCTCTCTGTTGCTGTGAGGCTCGTCATTTTGGTCTTAAAATGTTCGTATGAACCCGCTCTACATGATTATGAATTTTTTTTCCGCTATTTTGTCTTTCAGAAAAAACCTTTTCTTAACATTGAGCCTGGCTCCAAATTCGCTCCTGTAGCCGTTAGCATCGCGAGCCTCATTTGAGCGGCGCTAAACGCTATGGGTGACGTCACACTCACTTAGTCCACTTCTTTTATACAGTCTATGGTTGGATCCCGCGTGTCTCACGGGTCCCGCGGGTGCAGGGCTCTACAGCGGCTTCCTTCCTGGAGCAAGATCGATGCCTTCAGCTTAAAACTTGCATCATACAAACTCCTTCGTGTGCTTTTCATGATGAAGGATTTGAAAATAATTACCAGTTAGTAATTTGTCGTGCGCGTTATATCTGCTAAATAAAAAGTAACATATTCTTCTTTGTATAAATTTTCCGTCTATCTTGTTTTTGAAATTCCGGTTAGAGCGCCCCTAGTGGTGGAAAAAAGTCCACATTAGCCGCTCCGTTCTAAAAGCCACATGGTTCAAAGCCTGGGAAAAAAGTAGCGGCTTATATTCTGGAAAATACGGTATAAGAGCACACAGAGTAGTGTACACCCATGGAGCCCTATGGAACCTACCATAGAATAGTGTGAAAGTGCCATGATTTAATATAGAAAATCACATTCTGTTGTCTAAAGAAAGAGTGTTTTTTGTTATGATCACGGTAACGGAATCAGTATCAAATATCAAGTCTATTCCTTAATATTGAAATTAGGGCTGTGCCTAAAATCTAAAAATCCATAGTTTGCGATTTAAACTTTGTCAGTCTTGATGATAAGGCGAGCACATTTTAATCGACAGTCTTAGACTTAGACTTGGACAAACTTTATTGATCCACAAGGGAAATGATTTGGACACAGTAGTTCACAATATAACATAATAACAAAGAGTAAAAGATGTACAGTGATCCCTCGTTTATCGTTTACGTTCCAAAAAGAACCCGCGAAATAGGCGAAATCCGTGAAGTATCAGCTTTATTTTTTACAATTATTATACAATACAATACTGTACTATAGAATGAAACCAAAGATCAAATCCTGTTTTCAGGCTCAAGCATTTAAAAATATAAACGTTTTCTTACAAATAACTCTGATAGTTTTTAAAAAATGCTGTAAAATAATAATTTTAATGAATACGAACACGAGGTTGGACATTGTGACTCACGTGTATTTCACAGTGCCTCTGACTGAGCCTCTTCCTCCTGACTCCTGTAGCGTCTTTTTCTCCTGAAGGCTGTGGTGCAGGTGTCTTCTCCCGTCGTCCTTATGTTATTTTCCTCCTTCTTTATGGCACCCATGTTTTCTTTTCTGTGGGAGACGCTCCAAACGGCTCTTTGAGTGTTAAAGGTTGCCGACCCCTGGTCTAAGTGAAAGACCAGTCAACTTTTATCACTTCTAGACTACAGTCCCTTGGCCAATCAGGATTCAGAACACAATGCACTGTTAAAAAAAATGCACAAAAAAAAAAAAAAAAGCATAAAAAAATCCGCGAAAGATGAACCGCGTTATAGCGAGGGATCACTGTACATGGTAATAATAAATTCTAAATTAGCAGCAAAAAAGCTAAATCCAAATCCACTTTATTTATATAGCACATTTCATAAACACAAACAGTTTCCAAAGTGCTGTACAGACAGAAAACTACAGAGAACACAATATACATTAGGTGTCAAATAAGGCATAATTATATCATATGTATGTATTAAATAAAATCAAAATAAAATAGAAACATAAGTAGTAAAAAAACATGTAGCTGAAGATGCGTCAGCGCTCTCTTGTTCAGGTGAAAGCTGTGTCATGACCACAGTGCATCTGTTACAGCCCCAGGAGGGCCCAGCCCCAGGAGGGCCCAGCCCCAGGAGGGCCCAGCCCCAGGTTCTCTGACCTATTTTGTGTGTGTTTTAATGGCTCTATTCACACTTACGTCACAAACTAAGGAGACATTTGGAAACATGAGATGACAACTTCTGACGGCCTCTGTTTGTGGTAGTTAGTCTAATATAATCTAGGAAAAGTGAGAAAATGTCCCCGTTTTCTTCATCTCCATGTCACTGCAGCGTTCTGTTATGTTCAGTGAATCCACAATTCCAACCATACCTCAGTTTTCATCATTTCCCCACTGACGCACAACTCCGAGGGCACTGGGTACATGCGATTTAGAAGAGACGAGGGCGCCAAATTCCAGATGATTCCAAACCGCACATACGTCTGCAGGCTTCTTTTTACCAATGAACACATTTACTTCAGTGGGTTTGATCACAGCCTGTTTCTGCTGTGAGAGCCCTGGTCCCTTATTGGTGGGGCACTTCTTCACTTAGCCAGTCCTGCCTCACCTGTAGCCACCTCTCCCTGTTTAAGAAGATCCCAACATCTGTCCGTGGCTGCAGGAAATTCACTTAAACAGCCACTTAATTGTGTCTCTCGTGTCATCATTCACTCTGAGGTTTATTTCCGTGACTCTGACTTTGGTATTTTGAGACACTCGTGCCTTTTGTTAATATTTTATCGTCACTCTGATTTTATGTGACTTTGTATGAGACAAAATCATGCATGGCCTTAGTATGTTTGTTCACTTAATATTGTGTTGCAGTCGTTTTTTTAAATCTGTACAATTAGTTTGCTTTGCTTTGGACCCTTTATGTACATTTAATATTTTAGCATGTTTTGTTAATTTACCCTTTTACAATCCTATTAATTAAATTATTACTTTATTTATACCATTTTTCCATCTTGTTTTTTTTTTTTTTTTGTTACTTCCCTTCTCCTAGCAGAGTTGGGTCGTAACAGTGTCTCTCTATGTTATTAGGTTCTTTTTGCACACCAAGAGTTTGTTTTCATACCTGACAGTTTGGACTGCTCCCTGCGGTCTTCCTCAGAGTGGTCATGTGATGTTGCTGTGACGTGTCCAGTTAGCTGATTTAAACAGGTTTTAGCACGCTTTTTCTACTGGTGGAGGCAGGATGACAGCACCATCTGCAGTCCGACTTCTTCAGGACAGTATCCCAGGTGTGGGAGGGTAAAAAAAAAGCCCCCTTGTCCCGGTTTATAGTCCCGTGGGCACGTTTCTGTATTTTGATTGTCTCTTTAATCCAGCGACGATGTTTGTTGTCCTCTCTCCCAATGATGTTTTCCCTGTCCCAGTCCATCATGTGGTCAGAAATGGCCGATTTGAGTTGTTCCTATGTTCTTTTCTGTTTTATTGCTCGTGTGCACGCCTTCGCCATTTTCTTCTCGCATTATGTCTATGTTCTTTTTTTCATGTAATGAACTGGGGCTGTTTTAGTCTCTGGGATACTGTCCTGAGGAAGTCGGACTGCAGAGGGCGCTGTCATCCTGCCTTCACGGTTGGAAGAAGGTGCCATCAGCAGCGTTTAAATCAGCTGACCGGACATGTCACAGCAACAACACGTACAATATGGAGGGGGAAACTTTTTTTTTTTCAACCCATATCGCCCAGCCCTAATGTAAATCAAGTTTTAAATGTTAGAACCAACACTGGTCTCCATGAAGATCGATTTATGCCATACTGTGGAATATTCTTGACACAGTAATAATATCAGGTGTCATATCCTCTAGCAGAAAAGTCACCAGTACTTCTTATATATATATATATATATATATATATATATATGGTACTTAATGTCTTTTTTTTGTTCTAGTTGAATCTAGAAGGGAATCCACTGTGTTACGTAAAGACACATCGTACCTGCACTGTGAGGCACATGTCGCCCAAAGCTGCTAATCTTCGAGTGAGTATAATTATATTTCATTTGAATATAATTACTGGTATTGCGTTTTATACTGTTGTACCACAGTGGCTGCAGTTACACACGTGCTAAAAAGCAGAGGAATTTTTTTATTTGTTGCAGTTTTAAGATAATGAAAGGGACATGGCAAAGTCATCTGATTTCTTCCTGATCGTGGTCCCTCTGATCACCCATTTTGTGGTTTCAAAGCTCCAGGAAAAAAATAAATAAATATAAATATATATATATATATATACACCACGTTTCTCACCTTCCACGGTGGTTGGTCTCTCTCACCCTCATCAGCTCGGGTCCTCTACCAGAGGCCTGGGAGCTTGAGAGTTCTGTGCAGTATTTTTGCTGTTCCCAGTACTGCACTTTTCTGGATTGAGATGTCTGTTGTCCTTCCTGGGATCTGCTGTAACCACTCATCCAGTTTGGGGGTCACGGCCCTGAGCGCTCCGATCACCCTGACTAGGGTTACTGGAGTAGTAGCATTCCAACAGAGCCTGGTTCTCGCATCTCGCCCATTTCCGTCTTGTTCCAGTAGCCCATTTCTCATCAAGGTGTCCTGGTTCCTCGACACCTCTCATCATTGTATGAGGTGTAAGACTTGCCCGAGGACCCACACTGGTTTTGCTCCTAACGCCCTTGGGGGGGATTCGAACCCGGGTCCCCCATGGGAAAGTCCAGTGACTAACCCATTGAGCTAACCAGCTATATATATATCTATATCTATCTCTATCTATCTCTCTCTCTCTTTCTATCTCTCTCTCTCTCTCTCTCTCTCTCTCTCTCTCTCTCTCTCTATCTCCCTCTATCTCTCTCTTTCTCTCTATCTATCTCTATCTATCTCATGTCGTGTGTGTTAGAATATTCACCTAGACCCGTGTTTGATTTCTTGTTTGAGGAAATGTGTTAGTTTATTGTAAATAGACAAACAAAATGAGACTTAGATTTGCGTTTTATAAGGCATTTTGTTGGATGAGAACCATAAGGAAGCATTTTACGTGTTGGACAGTTGAGTTACAGTTCATCAGAAGGAGAGAAGGTTTTAAGTAGGAAGGCCCAACATTTCTTTTTGAAACATGTTCAAAATCAGGGATAGGTCCTTTAACGGTCATAGATGGGTAATGTTCATGTCATATTTTATACATTTTTACATTCATTAACTTATAATTATATATTTTTTCTAGTTTAAGCTGGATGGTGTAAAGCTGTCGTCAACAGAGATCTCAGTAAGTATTCTACATATATTGGTTATTTCATGCCATACGCTATAGTAACTTTCATTCATGCAAATAAATAAATGAATACAATGAATACAATGTGCAAATACTTTAACATCATCAAAATAGAACAAACCTGTGTCTTCTCTGTGTGTTGTTCAGGTGTTGCCAAAGTCTCGTCGTCTGCTGGTCCAGAGCCAGTCCACAGTGTCCATGGGCCCGGCGGAGCGCAGCCTGGAGGGCTCCAGTGGTCCTGGAGAGCTCACGGACAGTGTGTCTGTGGGGGAGGGGCCAGCAGCCAGCATGCACAGGATCAGGAAGTCTAAGGTATGGACTGGAAGTTTGATTTCAATCATTATGTTTTGAAATGGTTGTAGTTTAAATGTTTTCTGTTTCAATCATGCTCTTTGCAGAGTAAAGTGAGAGTGAGAAGGGCGAGCATCTCTGAGCCCAGTGACACAGACTACGAGACCAAACCAGTACCAGCACAAAGTAAGTTCTAAGCAGTATTTGCATGTATCTTTTATATGAGGGCTTACAGGTATTATTTTGCACAAGTCTGTGCAAGGCCCAGCCCA
This sequence comes from Odontamblyopus lacepedii, assembly GCA_034769755.1. NCBI lineage: Eukaryota > Metazoa > Chordata > Actinopteri > Gobiiformes > Gobiidae > Odontamblyopus > Odontamblyopus lacepedii. The sequence continues at coordinate 22,462,067 of CM068366.1, forward strand.
CAAGCCTACATCACCCATCCTCCCACACCATCATAATGTTCCAGCAGGATCCAAAACACTTCACATGGAGAGCAAAGGGAGAGGGGACTCAGTCAGACTCAGTCCTAATATTTGCAATTGACACTAATGCTAGGTTAGCGGATCTGAACGGCGCCTGTTAGCCTGCCACTAAAAACAGTCTTACCCACTCCACAAAGCACCTGAAGCAAATGTGTTATTACACCAGACTATTGATGGAAATGTCTGTGTTAATAGAATAATGTTTGAAATAAAACTCACCTTGAATCACATGAATCGTCGCATGTTGAGGGATTATTTGCTCAGCAGCATTGGAATTTTACTTTGCTTTAGTTGTGATGTAACTCACTTCAACAGAGAATCGCGACACACTTGTCGCTCGTCCTAATATAGTTCGATCGATCAGTGGATTATAAACCAACGACGTGGCAACAGGGTAAATCAGTGCATTTACCAACTGTGATAATAAAGCCCAAAGATAAACACCACAAAGTTTCCACCATTTTCCAGTAAAAGATCCAGAAAGAATGAAACTCTGGCTTCTCGGACACGAACATGCCGATGGAGACTCTGTGTTCTCGGGTGGTCTGTAGGGATCATTTCAGTCCAGACGACTTCACAGAGTCCAAAATAAGGCCTTTTCTGAAAACGACTGCGGTGCCATCCGGCTTTCCAGTACTCCATGATTGAGAAGGGGGAAGAAGTCCTGGTGCTCTCTTATGCACATCTTTACTCGGGAGGCGCTGTTCCCAGGCGCATTTTATGCACTTTCCACACTGGCACCACCTATCTCCAGTTCTTCTGTCGCAGCTTTCTGCAGCAGCTTCAGTGGAGGCTGTCTCTACAGACGCTCTCTCTCTCATTCAGCCCCAAGTATCCATCTCTCTCAGTGCTTCATCTGTGGATTCCGCCTCGTACAGGTTTGTTGGTAAAAAGCAATTCATCATCGTCATCCTCATAATCATCGGGTCCTCCGTACGTGACCATATCTGGAACAGGCTTCTTTGTGTGCTCTACGTGGTGGCAGGTGGGTGTATCAGTCCTATCAGGAAGTACAACTCGCTGCTGCTTCTCAGAAATAAATCCTTCAAATGCAAGATTGGTTTTACTTCAAACATTATTCTATCAACACAGACATTTCCATCGATAGTCTGCCGTAATAATACGTTTGCTTCAGGTGCTTTGTGGAGTGAGTAAGACTGTTTTTAGTGGCAGCCTAACAGGCACCGTTCAGATCCGCTAGCCTTGACTTAGTGACAATTACAAATATAAGGACTGGATGAATTATTTAAAAAATTGTCTCCACACATCGACTACACTCACCCTATGTCCAAAAGTCCGGAATGTCCCTTTAATACCCCATAAAAGTAAAATAGCCCCTCTTAAAAGTGCAGTTATAGTATAATGCATATTATTCTTATTCTGGGGTGGACAGTGGCTCAGGTGGTAGAGCAGTAACTCCTATAACTGAAAGGATTAGTGGTCTGAATCTCATTCTAGACTATTTATACTAGTTTGTGTCTTTGGGCAAGCCACTTTATCCACCTCACCCAAGTTAAACTCAGCAGGTGGGTAAAGCTGACAAAAATTCTTCTCAAGTACTTTTATTTTAATTAATATAACACTCAACTAATATATGAGAGTAAAGGCCAACACAAACCTCTGGACTGTAACTTCCACTTGGTCTGTGTACTAATATACAGCCCCAGTGAAAACAAGTTTGGACACCCAGATCTATAATGTCATGTTTTTTACATAAAAAGCAGACACTTTCCATTAGCATTAAAAGTCCTTTATTAAACAGGACATGTGTTTTGGCCGTGTAGGGCCTTCTTCAGAGCATACATGGATAAAAAGATGCTGTTTTTTTTGTCCTGTAGAGCACCTGACCCGATACTCAAAGGACCCACTGATGCACTTTGTAACTAATCTATAATTCCATCTTCCTCAGAAATAGTCCTCCCTCACCAGGAGGAGATCCAACGCATGTCCAGCTTCAGAGAGCAGCTGGGAGAAGACTGGCTCCGCTACCAGCACCACCTGGACCAGGGACCTCCTCTGACCATCACCACTGCTACTATGGACCATCAGAACATCTCCAATGGCTTCTGCTCCTCTTCACTCCCTCCTCAGCCCTCCCCTGTCCAAACACCACCTCCACCGGGCCTGGATACTGAAGCTCCTGTGCCATCATTTGTACCCTCTCCTGAGGTGAAGATGGTGCTAGGAGGAGAGGAGGAGGAGCAGGAGGAGATGGAGGAGGTGGATACAGAGTCCACACTGCAGAGACAGTCAGAGGGCACCGTGGAGGAGAGTCTGGAGGGGGCAAAGGAGGAGATGTCAAGTAGAAAAAGTTCTGCCAGAAGTGAAGGGGGCAGAGAAGAAGAGGAGGAGAAGGACCTGGGAGGTATTTCAATCTATTGTTATACATAAAATATGAAATGTATCCAATACAAATGAAATGTGTGAAACTGCCTCACAATCAAAGGTGCACTTTTTTTTTTTTTTAATTAAATGTAAAATCATGAATATACTATTCAGTGTCATAGAGCCAGAGTTACATATGTAACATTTTGAAGCATTTTAACATAACATTAACATTTTAAAATATCAAATAACTTAATATTTAAATATTTTGGGGGGTTTTGGTGATGGTTCTTTTATCAACATTTTTTCACTAAATATAAATGCTTTAGAATCAAGTAGGCTGATTAATAATTTTGATTTTCTTATTTTTTTACCTTAAAGAATCCAAAAAAGCTTAGCTTTCTTTCTTTGCAGTGGACCTGTGCCACCCCCTGCTGGTGGGCGTGCTGCCTGATAAAGAGGAGGATGAGAGAGAGGAAGAGGAGGAGGGGAGTAGGCAGAGCAGAGAGGTGTTCCTGCGCCTCAGGAGGGGTCTGCTGCTGGAGGTGGACGTGCACAGAGGACAGGAGAGGTGCAGACTGGAGCTGGACAGTCTCACTAGAGTGGACACTGCTGAGGCCAGCTGCACACAGCAGGTAACCATGGACTACATGTATGTACTGTGTAGTGTATACTGGGTCCCACTGTGTCAAACCATATGGGGAAAATATCTAATGACACTGTGATTGCATTTGATTTTTAATGGTTGGATTCTTTTGTGTACAAAAACATGCTTTCATAGTGAGCAGAGTCACTTCTCCACAGATCTGACCTGTAGCTTGACTTGCTGCCAACACTCACTTGTTTCCATGGAAATTTAAGTTTAACACCATGCCATACAGTGGACCATTCCAGGCAAAGCAATAACATCTCCATGGAAACCAAAAGAGGGTGTAAACTTCATCAGAAAAGTACATAGTTAACCTTTAAAGTTCAGTCTTTGCAGTTTGCTAATCTTGACTATTCATCACCGTATCATCTCCTATTGTTTGAGGGAGCAGTGACACGACAAGTTAGGATATTGTACACCTGTATGGAAATGTGTGATATAAGAGCTATGATGTGTTATAGAACCAAACATTATGGATGGTAAAATGCAAAATTGGTGATTTTTATTAGATTTATTTTTTGTGCTAGGGCTGTGCTGTTCAAGCTAAAGATTAAGTGATTTCTAATTGTCACTGTTAAAGGGGGGATATTGTGAATCAACTTTTGGAGCTTTCTACTGTGGATGTAACAATATGTAAATCTCACATTACTATATTGTCATGATATTGATTTCACGATACAGTATTTTGATATTTTAGAGAATTGAAGAAATGCTACTTGTTAAGCCTAATTCCAAAGAATTAACTTCATTTTAGTGTCTTAGTATTCAAGACCAATTTTGGTCTCAAGACCTTTTTTTTTTACGGTCTTGGTCTCGTCTCGGATTCGTGCACATTTGGACCCGGTCTTGTCTCAGACTTGTGGTCTGAAACTCGACTAGTGCGATCATATTTCATTAGGGCTGCTGGTGTTGGCAATAAACTACCGATGTGTGTCACTGCTGCCTGTGCGCTCGTGTGGAGCCCACGAACATGATTTGGTCTTGATGGGCTGTGGTCTCGGTCTTGTCTTTGTCTCGACTCTCAGAGGTCTCGGTCTTGTCTCTGTCTTGACTCTCAGAGGTCTCGGTCTTGTCTTTGTCTCGACTCTCAGAGGTCTCGGTCTTGTCTCTGTCTTGACTCTCAGAGGTCTCAGTCTTGTCTCTGTCTTGACTCTCAGAGGTCTCAGTCTTGTCTTGACTCTCAGAGGTCTCAGTCTTGTCTCTGTCTCGACTTTCAGAGGTCTCAGTCTTGTCTCTGTCTCGACTCTCAGAGGTCTCAGTCTTGTATCTGTCTCGACTCTCAGAGGTCTCAGTCTTGTCTCTGTCTTGACTTTCAGAGGTCTCAGTCTTGTATCTGTCTCGACTCTCAGAGGTCTCGGTCTGGTCTCTGTCTCGACTCTCAGAGGTCTCAGTCTTGTATCTGTCTCGACTCTCAGAGGTCTCAGTCTTGTCTCTGTCTTGACTTTCAGAGGTCTCAGTCTTGTATCTGTCTCGACTCTCAGAGGTCTCGGTCTGGTCTCTGTCTTGACTCTCAGAGGTCTCAGTCTTGTCTCTGTCTTGACTCTCAGAGGTCTCAGTCTTGTCTTGACTCTCAGAGGTCTCAGTCTTGTCTCTGTCTCGACTTTCAGAGGTCTCAGTCTTGTCTCTGTCTCGACTCTCAGAGGTCTCAGTCTTGTATCTGTCTCGACTCTCAGAGGTCTCAGTCTTGTCTCTGTCTTGACTTTCAGAGGTCTCAGTCTTGTATCTGTCTCGACTCTCAGAGGTCTCGGTCTGGTCTCTGTCTCGACTCTCAGAGGTCTCAGTCTTGTATCTGTCTCGACTCTCAGAGGTCTCAGTCTTGTATCTGTCTCGACTCTCAGAGGTCTCAGTCTTGTATCTGTCTCGACTCTCAGAGGTCTCAGTCTTGTATCTGTCTCGACTCTCAGAGGTCTCGGTCTGGTCTCTGTCTCGACTCTCAGAGGTCTTGTCTCGAACCTTGTGATCTCGGACTGGTGTTGGTCTCAATTAGTGCGGTCTTGACTACAACACAACTTCATACTATCTTCACTGCGTTTTTAGCTGTTGCTGCATCATAACAATGAATAAGGAATCTTATAATTCTATATATTGTAACAACCCTTGATATTTTTGTGTGACTTCTGGCGGTACAATATCACAATATTTTGTTATTGTTACAACATTCCCTCATTAAAAAAAACCTGCCTGAAGGGGTTTTAGATGTCATCCATGCATGTTTGAGTAATTTTGTGATCTCTCCTGGACTTTAATTGAACCCTCGTTACGTTTAAGAAGTACGATCATATCCAGTGCGCCACCCACAAGCCTATGTCACCCATGATTGTGTTATGATAACGCTCTGAAGGGGGGGGGCTCAGAGCTTCAAAAAATGAGTTAGTACAAGTTAGTATGTTGTTTTGGATTAATATATCCTTTTTCAAAACACTGAAAGTTAACATGGTGATTGAAATGTGTTATGTATTAGCAGTTAATACCCCCTCTTTAATGAGCAGCTTGGGTGTTTTAATGGAGACAATCCTCTGCACGTGGTTTGGATCTTTGGAGTGTTTTAAATATGTTCAGACAACTTGTAATTAAAGCCATTCTTAAGCCTGTTTTGTAATCATAATTGAACTCCCCTTCATTCTCTTGTCTCAGGACTCGGCGAAGCTCCCCATTGTAGAGCTCCAGTTTGACTACATCAGCAAAGAGAAGCAGAGAAGACGCTACGTACTGCTCGATGACAGTCCACAGGAGGCGCTGCAGGTACGTCACCCACGATCACAATCACAGTCACATTCTAGAATGTCTACAGTTTAAAACTGAGCTGAAGGACAAGTTAGAATCCTTAGGTGGAGTTTGCTGTGGAACTGTCACATTGCAGATTTGTTGACCTGGTTTATGGTTCAGATCTCTGTAATTACTGGAACTATCCACATGAAACAAAAACTGGCATGAAGTTCAATGTCTTCTCTCAAAAGAGTAATGAGAGTTAAATACATTTTTTCACAAAAGCTTCAGAAGGTGGTGCTATTATTCAACCTCAAAGACAGCTGTCAGTTGAACGGACTGCAAGATATACAATTAAAGGGGCTGTAACTGATTTTAACTTAAAAACATGAAAAACAGAACTAGTTCATGAGTAGCGGTAAAGTTAACAAACACTAGCATGCTAACTGTACACTTGCTGTTTCACAAAGAATAAATTGGTCTATAATTGGATGAAAACAGCATCTAAAACAGCATACAAGTGTACAAGGGCAAACAATATTTTACTTAAAAACTGGTACAACCCTTTTTTTAAAAAACATTTTTGACAAAATGGTTTGAGAGGGGAGGTAAAGAGGCTGTTTTTGTTAGGAAAGACATCTTTGAACTGAAATGGAGGGCTCAGACATCTTCTGTCTCCTTTTTACAACTCCATTCTTAGACCAAAATATAAACAAACAAAAAAAAAACAATAGTGTATGCTCGAAAGTGTGAAAGCACCCATCAGGGTGGAGCCTGAATGATGGTAACATGACTCAGGCACAGTACCCACTTAGTGCAGTCAATAGACCAAGCTCACAAACAGAAAATATTTACCAACTAGTAGGTGTGTTAGTTTCTGTTTGTGAGCTTGGTCTATTGACTGCACTAAGTGTCCGCCGGCATCTGACCAGAGCTGAAGAAGCAGCAAAATGTATTTGATGAAAATAGACATGTTTGTCCAATTGACAAATTGAATTTCGCCCTTGCTATTTTTGACATATTAAAAGGCTAGTTCGGGATTTTTGACATGAATCTGTATGTCCTCATCAGCAGTATCATGCATCAACACTGACTTGCCTCCCGACAGCGTCCTGTGAGCCGAGTTCTTCCCCAATTTCAGTGCTGATGAAAGTGTCCGGCAAGTTGGCTGGGGTCACACAAATAAAGCATTTTTCTTCTCGAAACAATATGTGTTCAAAAGAGTGATACATTTGCGTCCCAATACGTGAACGGAAAAAAAGTCAGACCTCATAATCACTTGGTACTATTTTCTCTACGATCATATCACTCCGTGCTGCTGCCAGTCTATGCCGCCGGTGACAGCCACGCACAAATCCAACACTTTTTTCAGTACTTCAGCAGACCGATGACTGCTGCGATGTGAGAGAGCTAACGTGAGAGCTACAGCGATAAATATATAAGCTTGTATAAGCTATATAAGAATATATATAAATATAGCCGCAAGCGGCAATGATCTGCTCTCGCGTCCGCCTACGCCGCATCCCACAAACTCTGTGCCCTGCAAACTGCGTGCCCTATAAACACCGTGCCCTACAAACACCGTGCCCAGCACACCGTGCCCAGCAAATGACGTGCCTAAACCTAATAACAGTAAACCCCAACCACACTTTTCACATGCTTTACAGTGTATTATATTCAGGCCGAGATCACACATTAGTGATTCAAATTTCCTAGGCCAACACATCCTCCATCAGAAAAATTACATACTGCACCTTTAAATGATTTTTGAGGAGTCTTTGCGCCCCTGGTGGCCAACAGTGAAAAATTCACCATGTCCATAATGCATTTTTTTTGCTCGTAGTCATACATAGAATTTAATTCCCAAATTTGGTACAAATCCGATAATATTGGCATTTCATTATACTAGGGGGCACTATAGTGTAATTTTCCATATGCTTTATAGTGTATTATATTCAAGCCGAGATCAGCATCAGTGACTGAAATTTCAGCACGATCGGACTAAGCCTGTGTCAACGGGAACAAATCTTCACATTGAATATTGTCTAAATTTTGATTGAACTTACGCACATAAACTGTGACAGTTTTCAAAAAAATGGAGGTAACGTTTGAAGCCGCACTTCTCTAGATGATGTACGGTGATTTTCAGCCCTGTGGGTGAAGCGCCTTCAGAGGAGTGCGTTCAAACGCAACATGAGCCAAAATGCAGACTCTGCATTTTGAAGATTTCAATCCAAGATGGCCGCCTTCTGCTTTGTCAGGGGGCGTGGCCATAATAATATTTTTTGTTTGTCTTCACGTGACAAATGTGTGTACCGAATTTCGTGGCTCTACGACAGAGTTGAGCTGGGACGGCTCCCATAGGAGTGGGCGGAGCCTAATATTCGTGGTGGCGTATTATCGCCATTTTTTTGATCCCCACACGTGAAACCTGATGCCCCGCCCCTAAACCAAGATGGCAGCATGTGCTTTGTCTGTTAAGCAGTTATCTGTGTTTTGCTGTTTTTAAACATAATTTTAAAGTCATTTTATATCATTTTTATCTCTTGGCATATGACAGTTGGTACTTTTTAATGGAGTATGTCTCAAATATAGGGAGATATGGACTGTGAATGTTCTTTGAAGGCTACATCCTCCTCGCACCACAACAGGCAGCGTTAACTGCCTATTGGAGCCGAGCTAACTAGCTTGAGCCTGCTACATCCACCTGGAGACTGGGCTGGGAGGCCTGCCCCTGCTACATCTGCCTGGAGCCGAGCTAACTAGCTTGAGCCTGCTACATCCACCTGGAGACTGGGTTGTGAGGCCTGCCCCTGCTACATCTGCCTGGAGCCGAGCTAACTAGCTTGAGCCTGCTACATCCACCTGGAGATTGGGCTGGGAGGCCTGCCCCTGCTACATCTGCCTGGAGCCGAGCTAACTAGCTTAGGCCTGTTGCATCCTCCAGAAGTGTGCAGAAAGCGGAGGACAATGGCATTTTTCATTATTTTTATATGGCGGTTGGCAGCCTGGGACATGAAACCAAACAATGCTCCTCGGGTGAGTACCCATGATAGTGGGGCAGATAAGTGAAACAATCGTTCATTTGATGATACAAGCATGAAATTTGGCATAATTATTTATTTTGCATTAGATTTTGAAAAAAAAGTGCTAGCCACTTGAAATTCCAATATGGCGGCCATTTTCCAAGATGGCCGCCATATGGTCCTTTTTAAGGCAGAATATTGCAGTACTACGTGCCATTAAAGTTCTTACTCAGATACTTGATGAGTTCTCTTTGTCTGGGTTTGATGTGGGAACACCACTAATCATTCTGAGGGTCCAATATGGCAGCCATTTTACAAGATGGCCGCCAAATGACATCATTTGCTACATATGCCAATGTCTAAGAGTCCATATTTCAAACAATACTCAACCTACTCTGGCCAAAAGTCCATTCATTGTTCATCAGTTTCGGCTCTTGTATAGTGCAGCTAGATTAGCCAGCCTAAATACAACTGGTGTTGCTTCTGTATTGGTCACTTTGCTATCCATGATGTAGATGACAAGTTCTGAGAATGCTACAGGATATGATTCGTTTCCTCGTCTGTTGCCTTCCTCCTTTTGCTTCATTGCATTGAGATATGCTCTCTCCATATTGTATAACTCCACCAAGCATCGTGGGTGATACATCATCTCTTGAGCAACGACGTCACCGGCACTTAACTTTGCAAGGAGCTTTCCATGGTTTAGTGTCTTGGCACATTGGTTCAGTCTTTCATTTAGCTGCATCGTCATCGCTCGTCTTAAATTTGATATTTGGTCTTCTTCTTCACATAAGAAACATTGTACTTTAGGAGGGTCTGAGGTCCTCTGTCTCTTGCCACAGTACTCACCTGCACCACCTGATGTGCTTGGGGTAATCTTCCTCTTCTTCTGTGCTCTTTCTAGTTTAGTGTTATTGAATAACAGTCTACAGCTATTGTGATACATTGCTTTATTTTGTATCAGCGTGGCTTCTATGCCATCACCTTCGTCCAGTCTTGCTGGACTAAACACTATTGGCATATCGTTTATGGCATGAAACTGTGGTACATTTTGTGCAATGTTACTGTATCCAGCACAGTCTTGTTTCCTTTGGAATGTACTAAGTGGTGAAATAAGCGTTTCATTGCTTTTGTCCTCCTGACAAAGGCAACATTTACTCCAGTCAGTCTTCCGCCTGGATCCTGCATCCATCATATAAACTTCAAATTTGCTATAGGCCGAGGGTTTATCCTTTTACCACCTTTTCACCACTTTGCTGTATGGGATACAGTTAGGTTCGTGCTATTGCCCTACACCTAACCCGATCGTTCATTCAATATCATTAGTCCCGTCCGATCTGTACACCATCCGGATAACACTGAATGCCCCTGCTATCCTTGGCTCGACTCTCCCGCGCTGGCACAACCTGTCAATTCAGGTGCGGCTATCTAATGTCTCTGGGGCTTTATTAGATAGCATTTGGGATACTAAACCTGAGGTTTAGCTGATATTGAACCCCATGCTGAGTTGCACAGCAGTGTCTGTCACCAGTGTGCCCTGGTAGTGTGTGACATACACTCTTTTACTTGGCTTGAACCAATTAATTTTCTAGGCTAGGTTTATTTTCGGAGTTATCCTTCTCTTTGATGAATTGCCTTTGCTCGGCTTTTGAGCTTCATCTACCCAGAGCTAAATGGTTTTTAGGCGCCATCACCCGCCTTACGCACCACCACTATCTGCGATATCACCCCTGCCACGAGAAGGCTAGGGTGGGACTTGACTGCCAGAGGCTTTGTGGTTCGCAAGCCGTTGGGGTATTTTTTAGATAAAAAGAGCTCATCCTTTTTACCACCCCGGCATTAGCAGTCCTTTTAAGGGGCAACAATGAATTATTTATCTACTATTTATTATTATTATACTTTATTAATTTATCATTTTTACTAACATTTATTAATCTTCTACTCTATTTATCAACTGAGGACTTATAGGCAGAAAGCAATGGTATTTATGACTGTTTATTAATGCTTCTTGATGCTGTAAGGGTATAAATAGTATTTATTTGTGCAGGAAATCTACCTTATTCACCAGAGATGCACCAAAGAAGGCAAATATATCAATAATTTTGCACCAAGATGTGAAACATTGAGCGCTTTTATGGTTTAACATTGTTTTTCCATTAACTGGCGGCCATCTTGGAAATAATGGCCGCCATCTTGGAATTCTTGATGGCTAGCACTTTTTTCTTAAAACATGACCTACATAGCACATTCACACCAAATTTCATGTTTGTATCACCAAATGAATGATTCTAGTCAAAATCACACTTTGGCTGCTCCACTATGAGAGTGTGTTGTGTTTCTGGGACACTTATTATAGTGGCACTGATTTTAATGCTGTTTTTAAGAAACCACAGATTCATTTGGTCTGGGTCTTATGCTCCTGGACAGATGTTTCCAGGGAATTACTTAAACTTCAAAATGTGTTTATTCTATATGACCTTACACTTTCGCACAGTAAAAAGATTTGCCTGGCTTCAACTTTCAGAATTACTGCTTCAAAATGTAAAGTGAAGCAAAGATTGATGATTGTTCTCCTCTTACTTTTATCTGGAAATGTGCAACCGAGCCCTGGACCTGAACTGCAATGTACCCAGACCCCTGCTGATTTTAAATCAATGTCTGGCCTCAAAATTATTCATCTTAATGTATGCAGTTTACTATCTAAAATGGACGCAGTCAAAATTTGGGTTAGTTCAACAGATGTGGACATTGTGTTTATCTCTGAAACATGGCTGACAAAATATATTACAAGTGATGATATTAATATAAATGGATACAATGTCTATCGTACTGACAGGCCTAAAAAGGTGGTGGTGTAGCCATCTATGTTAAATCAAGATTTGATGCCTGCTGCATCCACCTGCATCTTTTCTGAGTCTGTTTGTAAGCAGATGGAGTTTTTAGCCTTAAATGTGGAAATAGTCAAATCCCTCTCCATAACTGCTGTTCGTTGTTATAGACCTCCGTCTGCCACCAAGGAGGTATTGTCATCCTTAAGGCATCTTCTGTCCAAATTAAACTACAATGAACTTATAATGGCAAGAGACCTTAATTGGGATTGGCTAAACACAGCTTCTGAAGAGTTTAAATCCTTCTGTGACTCTGTAAATTTTAGCCAGTTGATCAATCAACCAACTAGGCCAAACATTAAATGCCCTAAAAAATCCACTTTGATTGATTTAATTCTAACAAATGCCCCACACAAGTTCTCTTCCTTGGGTGTTTTCTGCAATGACTTGAGTGACCATTGTGTAGTCGCAGCCTGCAGAGACACAAAAATCCCTAAATGTAAACCTCGTATTATTTTTTAGAGGAATTTGAAGAAATTTAATGAACAAGCCTATCATCATGACTTGTCCTTGGTTAAATGGGAACATATAGGCCTGTTGCCAGATGTTGAACTTGCTTGGACCTTCTTTAAGGAAAACTTTGAGAAAATTGTAAACAAACATGCTCCTTTAAGGAAAGTCAGAGTGAAGGGGCGAGAAAACCCCTGGTTCTCCCCAGAATTGTCTGATGTCATCTATCAGCGTAATGTGGCATGGGCCAAAGCTAGAAAAAGTGATTCTGCCAGTGATTGGTCTACTTTCAGACAACTAAGAAATAAATGCACATCTCTTATTAAAAAGGCCAAATCAGAATATTACTTATCGGTCACAACTGAGAACCTAAATAACCCATTGAAATTTTGGAAAGTTATTAAGTCTTTATCTGTGAACAAAAGCCCCCAGGTTCTTCCCACTTTTGTTTTAAAAGACTCAGTCCCAGTTTATGACAGAACTGAGGTCTTAAATAGCTTTAATAAGCATTTTGTGTCATCTGGGTCTTTGTTTGACTCTACAGGACTTGCCTCTGTGCCTTATTGTACAAACTCTCAAATGTTTTCAGGAGAACCTTTTACATTTGTACCTTTTACTGTGCAGCAAGTTCATAAGGCTCTCAAAACACTGAATCACAGAAAACCTCCTGGGCCAGATTTGATAGAGCCTTACTTTTTGAAAATGGCTGCTGATTTTATTGCACAGCCTCTTACAATACTTTTCAATCTATCAATTGAAAACAAAGAAATTCCTCCAGTCTGGAAGTCAGCATTTGTTGTTCCTCTCCTAAAAGGAGGTGATCCTGCAGTTTTAACTAACTACAGGCCAATATCAAATCTGTGCGTTTTGTCAAAAAATTCTTGAATCCCTTGTTTGTGATCAACTTAAAGAGTTTCTATATTCTAATGATCTTCTTTCAAAACTGCAGTCAGGCTTTAGGAAAAAGCACAGTACCATCACTGCTGCTACAAAAGTGATCAATGATATACTTGTTGCTCTTGATAAAAAGTAATACTGCGCTGCACTCTTTATTGATCTGTCAAAGGCATTTGACACTGTGGACCACACAGTCATAAAGCAAAGGCTTATCACTTTTGGTCTGTCAGATCATGTAGTCTCCTGGTTCACTAATTATTTGAGTGACAGGACCCAATGTATCAAATATGATGGTCTGTGCTCTGAATTTGTGAGTCTCCACAAGGGGGTGCCACAGGGTTCTATATTAGGACCTCTCCTATTCATTATGTATATAAATGATTTGGGACAAAATGTGTCCAGTGCTAACGTGCACTTTTATGCCGATAACACAATCATTTACTGCTTCGGCTCATCTCCTTTTAATGCTGTTGAATCTCTGCAGAAAGCTTTTGATGTGGTGCAGCACACACTTCTGCAGCTAAAACTAGTGCTTAATGCCGACAAAACTAAACTAATGTTCTCAAACTCTAGGAAGAATCTGCAAGATTGTCCCCACAGTGTCCACTCTTGAGGGAAATGAAACTGAGGTGGTTCATTTGTACAAATATCTTGGTATCTTGCTTGATGACGTCCTGACTTTTAAACCCCACATTGAGAATCTTGTGAAGAAACTCAAATTGAAATTGGGTTTTTTATTCCAAAATAAATGTAGTTTTTCTTTTAAGGTTAAAAAGTGCCTTGTTACTGCAACTTTTTTATCCATTTTAGACTATGGAGACTTGCTGTATATGAATGCTTCAGCTCAATGTCTGAGTAAGATTGACTCTGTGTATCATGCTGCTTTGAGGTTTGTTACTAATTGCAGGGCCTTGACCCAACACTGTGAACTGTATTCCCGAGTAGGATGGCCGTCTTTATCCACTAGGAGATTGACTCACTTTTACACTTTTATCTACAAGGCCATGCTTGGACTACTGCCCTCCTACATCTGTAACTTAATCACACAGAGAAGTGTTGATTCTTATGGTTTGCGTTCGAATGATCAGTTGTTGCTCTCTGTTCCGTTTGTTCGCACAGAGTTGGGAAAAAGGGCTTTTGTCTTCTCTGCCCCCTCGACATGGAACAAGCTGCAAAAAGACTGGAAATTAACAGAACTTATTTCATTGAATGGCTTTAAATCCAGACTGAGAGCACTTGAGACAGCCTCCATAAATTGTACCTGTTTTAACTAATCTGTATGTCATTTTAATTGTGTTGTAATTGTCTTTTTGCTGCCTCTTCGCCAGGGCTCCCTTGAAAAAGAGGTTTTTAATCTCAATGGGATTTCCCTGGTGAAATAAAGTTTTATATATATATATATATATATATATATATATGTGTGTGTGTGTATATATATATATATATATACATATATATATATATATATACATATATATATATATATATACATATATATACATATATATATATACATATATATATACATATATATATATATATATATAAAACCTATATTTTCTAGAATGTGTCAAATTTAATTGAAATCAGAGTTTGTTTGTAGGAGGATCTGATACGAGAACAATGTTCCGCTTTTTTTTGGCGCAGGGACCCTGGTCACTACCGGCGAGTCACGTCGCATCTCTTTAGTTCCCGCCCCCTATGAGCATCGCTATGCGATACTAATAGGCCCTTCGCCAGCCTCTGGCGCTCGGGCCTAAATATAGTCGCAAGCGGTGATGATCGGCCCTTGCGTGCGCCTACGCCGTGCCCAGCAAACACCGTGCCCCACACTAACCCTAATAACCGTAAAACCCAACCACACTTTTCATCTGCTTTACAGTGCATTATACTCAGGCAGAGATCAGGTTTTTGTGATTAAAATTTCCTCAAAATCCTCCATCAGAAAAATTACATAGTGCACCTTTAAATGATTTTTGAGGAGTCTTTGCACCCATGGTGGCCAACAGTGAAAAATTCACCATTTCCGTAATGTATTTTTTTGCTTGTATTCATACATAGAATTTAATTCCCAAATTTGGTACAAATCCGATAATGTTTGCGTTTCATTATACTAGGGGGCACTATAATGAAATTTTCCATATGCTTTATAGTGTATTATATTTAGTCCGAGATCAGGAGATCGGACTAAGTCTGTGCCAACGGGAGCAAATCTTCACATTGAATATTGTCTCAATTTAGAAATTTACGCATAAAACCTATATTTTCTCGAATGTCTCATCATTTCTGAACATTTGGCAAAGTTTGGTGAGTTTTTCAACGTGTTTGCGGGGTCAGGTTTTATTTCAATCTGTAGGGGGCGCTAATGCACCAAATAAAAATTTTTTTCAGTAACTTTAGGGCAGAGAGTTTAAGAACTGTGTCAAATTTAATTGAAATCAGAGTTTGTTTGAGCAAATGGGAGCAATTTGTAAATATCCAAAACTTGTGTTCATTATTTGTGGCTTCACTGCTCAGAGACGTCAGACGGATTTGGGAGCTGTGGATATTTTTTGACGTTCCGCCCCTGGAGATAATGTGGACCAAATTTGAGCTCGTTCGGGTGAGCGCCTGCGGAGGAGTGCATTTCAGCTTCGCAAATTTTAATCCAAGATGGCCGCGTTCTGGTGTGTCAGGGGGCGTGGCCATAATAATATTTTTTACTTGTCTTGTCATGATCGACTTCTGTGTTAAATTTCATGATTCTACGTGCAAATTTTTTTTGGTGTCATTCGTATTCCCTAATGCATTTTTGTGTCATTTGGGGGCGCTGACGAGCCATTTTATTTATTTATTGAAAATGGAAATAGCCAAAAGTTAGAGAAGCAGAGTCTTTAACAGGTGGTCAAATTTCGTGAGTTTTCGTCATTGTTCACTGGGTGAAAAATGGGTGAGTGCTTTAGGAGAAAAATAATAATACTAATAATAATAATAAATATAGCCGCAAGCGGCGATGATCGGCCCTCGCTAGCTCTCGCAGAACTCGCAGGGGGCGCTAACGCGCCCTATTCCTCCCCCCTTCTTTTTTAGGCCAGTTTGGCTATGGTGATTTTTTGTTGGGCAGTGTTGTTTTGTCTATTATTTATTATTTATTTAATTTTTATGTCAGTGTCAACTTTGACCAGTTGGGGGTTCTTTTGAAGATGTGCCCACATTTGAGGTTGTAGCTGTTTTCACACTTTCATAAATGAAAATGTGGCAGAATTAAATGTCTACATAGGATTACATTATGACGTTTAATCCAAGATGGCGGACTTCCGGTTTGGCAGGGGGCGTGGTCACAATATATTTTTATGTTCCTATTGCCATGATGCATCAGTGTACCAAATTTGGTTCCGCTTACGCCAAAGTTTTGTCGGGTGTCCTATTGACAAGGACTGTTTGGGCTGTTGCCATGGCAACACAATGGCAAATGGCGTGGGGCGTCCTTGATTTTTGATCGAGACCAGGTCACGAACGTGTGTACCAAATTTTATATGTCTACGACAAAGTAAATTTTTGCTGTCCCATGCAATCTCCCTAGGGGGCGCTATAGTGCCCATGTGAGATTTTCTTATATCATTCTGTTCAGGGTCGGGGTGTCCACCAACGATTAAAGTTTGAATGAAATAGGCCAACATTTGTATGCAATTATCGCTCTTTGAAATTTGATGACGAGCATAAAAGCGAACCCGAAATTTGAGCGGTTGTCACGGCAACACCGTTTAATTTTTTAAAAAGCTTTTAACAACTTTTAATGTCCCTCTCGTCGAGATGACACAGAATGATTCTGGTGAGGCTACGTCAAAAACCCTAGGACGAGTTTGTAAAAGTACAACGACAGGAAAATGAGCCTTTGCCACCAGGTTCCACGGTCTATCCAATATGGCTGACTTCCTGTTGGTTGCCTAGCAACTGCGTAATATACTTTTATGTTCCTATTCCCATGATGCATCTGTGTACCAAATTTGGTTTGGCATCATGTTCCCATCATGGCAACATGATGGGAGATGGCATTGACTTTTTTCATCATGACCCTGTCACAAATGTGTGTATCAAACTTTGTATGTCTACGGCAAAGTAATATTTTGCTGTGTCATAAACCTCCCTAGGGGGCGCTATGGTGCCCATTTAACATTCATGTTGAGGGTTTCTTAAATCTGATTTTGACCTGCTTCTTAGCCCGGGTTAGTTCTAGTTTAGACCAGTTCCTGAGTGTGATGTTGTGGGGCAATCAGAAAGCACTGTGAGAGGAAGCAGCCAATCAGCACGCTCCACAGTCTAGTGGAGGGAATTCTGTATGTTCTGTTGCCGTGCAGACTTTGGCAGTATTGATATTTACCTTTGGCCCATATGCTTCAAGTTTTGGGATAGTCCTGTTTTAGATGTGGACTATTTCTGCTCTAGACCAGCTGTAGTCCTGGTTTAGACTTGCTTTAGTCCTAGGTTAGTCCTGACCTAGACCTGGTTTATTTAGTACTTGTTTAGACCTGAAAATCCTAGTCCTGGTTTTTAGTTACACTGTACAGAGTCAAATGCAGCTTAAAAACAGCTTGGCTCTGGCCCCTCCTCCACACGTGTGATTGGCTGCTGTGGCCTGGTGACAGCCAATCAGCTGCAGTGGTGTGATGTGTGACATCAGCGGTATATAAGCCTCTGCAGAGCAGCGCCTCTTTGAAAGTTTCCGGTTTTCTACCAGGACTTTCACCTCTCTGCGCCTTGCGTGAAAATCCTCTTTTGGACCAAGCCAAGAAGCATTTTCTGATCCCCTGTGGATTATTTCAACTTCCTCTCACTTGGATTTAACTTGGACTCGACCTAAAGAGATCTAAAGGTAGGTCAATTTTATTTTCTCTCTGCAACAGGATTAAAGTAGACAAAATGATGAATATTATTAAAGATTGTTCATGTTGAAAAAAATTGTAATTTGTTTAACTGCATATTTAGATTTATTTTACTTTAGATGTGATATTCATTTAGAGCTAGTTTAGTCCAGACTGTGAGCAGAGGCAGCTGTGGGGTCAGTTCAGGACAGAGTGTGAGCAGAAGCAGCCAATCAGCACACTCCACACGGTCCAGGAGCGGGAAATTTGAATTTTGTTACCGTGCAGTATCCGTGTCAGAAATAGAGTGATCAACCTATTCTGTTTAGTTTGGGATAGTCCTGAGTTAGACCTGGTCCACTCCTGGTTTAGTCCTGGTCTAGTTTTGGGTCTGGTCCGAGTTTAGTCCTGATTTAGTCCTATTTTGGCTTAGACCAGGTCTTGACAGTGTGGCTGTGGGGTCAGTTCAGGACAGAGTGTGAGCAGAAGCAGCCAATCAGCACACTCCACACGGTCCAGGAGGCGGGAAATTTGAATTCTCTGTGATCAACCTATTCTGTTTAGTTTGGGATAGTCCTGAGTTAGACCTGGTCCACTCCTGGTTTAGTCCTGGTCTAGTTTTGGGTCTGGTCCGAGTTTAGTCCTGATTTAGTCCTATTTTGGCTTAGACCAGGTCTTGACAGTGTGGCTGTGGGGTCAGATCAGGTCAGAGTGTGAGCAGAAGCAGCCAATCAGCACACTCCGCACAGTCCAGGAGCCGGGAAATTTGAATTTTCTGTTACCGTGCAGTATCCGTGTCAGGAGCAGAGTGACACTGTTCTGTTTAGTTTGGCATAGTCCTGAGTTAGACCTGGTCCACTCCTGGTTTAGTCCTGGTCTAGTTTTGGGTCTGGTCCTAGTTTAGTCCTGATTTAGTCCTATTTTGGCTTAGACCTGGTCCACTCCTGGTTTAGTCCTGGTCTAGTCCTAGTTTAGTGTTGGCTCAGACCTCGTTAAATCCTGGTGTAGAACTACTTTAATCCTGTTTTGGACCTGGTTTTGTTTTAGACCTGGTCTAGTCCTGGTTTAGTCCTATTTTGACTCTTTAGTCCTGATGTAGAGCTAGTGTAATCCTGATTTCTGCGTAGGCCTGGTTTAGTCCTCGTTTAGTCCTGATTTAGTCCTATTTTGGCTTAGACCTGGTCCACTCCTGGTTTAGTCCTGGTCTAGTCCTAGTTTAGTGTTGGCTCAGACCTCGTTAAATCCTGGTGTAGAACTACTTTAATCCTGTTTTGGACCTGGTTTTGTTTTAGACCTGGTCTAGTCCTGGTTTAGTCCTATTTTGACTCTTTAGTCCTGATGTAGAGCTAGTGTAATTCTGATTTCTGCGTAGGCCTGGTTTAGTCCTGTTTTGGACCTGGTTTTGTTTTAGACCTGGTCTAGTCCTGGTTTAGTCCTATTTAGAAACTATTTAGTCCTTATGTAGAGCTAGTGTAATCCTGATTTCTGCGTAGGCCTGGTTTAGTCCTTGTTTAGTCCTAGTGTAGAGCTAGTGTAATCCTGATTTCTGCGTAGGCCTGGTTTAGTCCTTGTTTAGTCCTGGTTTAGACCTATTTTGGCTTAGACCTAGTTTAGTCCTGATGTAGAGCTAGTGTAATCCTGATTTCTGCGTAGGCCTGGTTTAGTCCTCGTTTAGTCCTGGTTTAGACCTATTTTGGCTTAGACCTGGTCCACTCCTGGTTTAGTCCTGGTCTAGTCCTAGTTTAGTGTTGGCTCAGACCTCGTTAAGTCCTGGTGTAGAGCTACTTTAATCCTGTTTTGGACCTGGTTTTGTTTTAGACCTGGTCTAGTCCTGGTTTAGTCCTATTTTGACTCTTTAGTCCTGATGTAGAGCTAGTGTAATCCTGATTTCTGCGTAGGCCTGGTTTAGTCCTAGTGTAGAGCTAGTGTAATCCTGATTTCTGCGTAGGCCTGGTTTAGTCCTTGTTTAGTCCTGGTTTAGACCTATTTTGGCTTAGACCTAGTTTAGTCCTGATGTAGAGCTAGTGTAATCCTGATTTCTGCGTAGGCCTGGTTTAGTCCTTGTTTAGTCCTGGTTTAGACCTATTTTGGCTTAGACCTAGTTTAGTCCTGATGTACAGCTAGTGTAATCCTGATTTCTGCGTAGGCCTGGTTTAGTCCTTGTTTAGTCCTAGTGTAGAGCTAGTGTAATCCTGATTTTGCATTGGACCTGTTTCAGTCCTGGTTTAGTCCTTCCTATTTTAGTCCTGCTTGAGACCTGATTATGGTTTAGACCTGATTTAAAATGGGATTTGTTCTGTTTTGGACTGGTTTAAGAGCTGGTTTAGAACTAAGTGAGTTGTAGTCCTTGTTTAGACCTGTTTAATCCTCGTTATCTCTAGTTTAGTACTTATTTGGTCTTGGTTTGAATCTGGATTAATTGTACTTTAGAAGTGATATAGTCGTGCTGTAGCAATGGTTTAACACCGCTTTAAACCAGCTGTACACTGGCTTTACAATGTATCTGACTCCTACATTTCTACATTACAATTTAAATTGTTCATTTGAACTTTTTTCAGATGCCTCGTGGAAAGTCGTTCCGTCGTTCCCAGGCGGCTAAGAGGAGGATGGCGGAGCGGCAGGAGACTGTCGTTTCGGGCATTCTCCTCGTAGCGCTGAGGACCGAGATTCGAAAAGTATGTACAAGAAATCTTTCCCTTTCGATTTGGCAGTTTCTGCTCTCTATAAATAAGTGACAATATTTTCCTAATTGTCTAGGCTATGGGACTGGCTACCGCTACCCAGTGCGTAAATGGCCAAGGTCACCTGTCACTGGAAGGTTCCACAAGCTTTACATCCCTCCTGAGGACCCTGACAAGAAGGTAAGTCCTTTTAACTGTAAATGTAGTTTACAAAAGCTTAACTTTTTTAAATGTAATTTTTTCAGTTTGTTCTGGTTGTTGGGGCTTCTCATCTGCGCCACTTAAGTAGATGACCTTGTTCATCTACCTGAAGGAAAGTTCACCTTTGGTTTCAGCTCCACCCGGGAGCTGCAGCCATGAGCTTGAGAGAGAGATTGCGAAGATAAAGGTCCCTCGTACTCCCTCTCTTGTTATAGTCACTGCTCCCTCTAACAACTTGACGGCCAGCAAGACGATTGCTGAGGCTGCAAAAGACTTCGGTCTGTACCTTGCCACAGTTTGCAGCCGCTGGCCAAAGGTACCATATTTCCAAAATTGTTGGGGGTGTTGGGGTAAACACAATTCAGTCAAATAAGTCGTGTATATCTACAAATCTTGGCCTAGTAATTAAGTTAAGGTGGACACATTCTCCCCTTTCTGCTGTAGTATTTGGTTACTTAGTTGTTAGACAGCGTACAAACTTAGAACTGGTTTCATAAAGCTGTAACTCTGGTTTTAAACCTTGCTAGATGCTACTGTAGTACTAGTTTAGACAGGTCAAGTCCTTGCTTGAAACAGATTTGAGTGCTAACACATTTCTACACTCTCATTTTAACACTAAATTGTTGTTTTGAGGTCTGTGTCCTGGACTTTCCACCTCGTCTGAGCAGCTGAGGTGGTTTTGCAAAATCATCTGCGCCAAGTGTTCCATCGTGTTGCGGCGCTCATGTGTTTGTGTGTCTCTCTGTCTCCCCCCCCCCCCCCCCCTCTCTCTCTCTCTCTCTATGGCTCTCTCCCTCCCCCTCTCTGTCTGTCTCTCTCCCTCTCTCTCTCCGTCTCTCTGTCAATCTCTCTCTCTCCCTCTCTGTCTCCCTCTCTCTCTCTCTCTCTCTCTCTCTCTGTCGATCTATCTCCCTTTATGTCTCTCTCTATTTATTTATTTATTTATTTTATTTTACTGAAGCTGTCAAGTACTACTCTGTTGTCGAGTATTTTCCGATGGACCGCCTGAACCTGTGGTGCTGGGATGGGGTAAGTATTGTTCTGAAATCCAAGTCTTTAATATCTATTGGCAAATAATTTTTTTTTCTTTTCTATCATTTGCAGGTCCATCTGAGTGATACTGATGGTGGGATGGACATTCTTGCTCAGTTGCTTTGGACTGTATCGTTCCAGCAGTTGGAGATGGCCATGCCCAGTCCATCTCCCCAAGCTCCTGTGTCTCCACCAACCAGGAAGGTCAAGCCAAGGGTGGTCGTGACCGGCCCTGCCCCCCGGCCACGGCCACCACCTTCGGATGGATGGACAGAGGTCAAGCGCGGAAAGAAGGTGGGGCTTGTCTAGTCATAACCTCAGGTTCACTCATGAATTGTTTTGAAGAGTCTTTTATTATTGCTCTTGCCGAAGAACCAGCCGGGAAGCCCCGCGCAATCTCCAGAGATTTCCCAGAGACGGCTGGTTCATCATGAGGTTTGTTTTGAGTGTGTGGCATTTTGGCAGTACTTTGTTGAATCTTATGATGTATTTAGATCTAATCTAATTTTAACAGGTGGAGTCAGTGTTTTCCATCCCACTATCCCCAGTCCTTTTCAGCACAGCCATTTTGAAAGAAATGAACAAGGTTGTTCCATCCAACCTGGATGCTGTGCCACACACTGTCTGCTTTCCTGCAGGAAAGAAGGTAAGTTTATTGAGTAAAAATGTTTAATGTACAATAAAGTGAAATGTGTTTTGGTCTGTATTTTATTTATATTTCTACATTTTAAGGCGTCTCGTCTTAAACGCCGGAGAGGGGAAGCCCCACTGCCACGGCAGCCCCTTCTGAATGGCCGCTGGTCGGACGGGAAAAGAAGGTGAGACTCATGGTATAGAGTTGTAATGTGAGTGTCGTCAGTAATTGTTAAGACTGATGTCATTAACATTGTTTACTGCTCCTATTTAAGGACCAGCCTGGAAGCCCTGCGCACTCCCAGGGGTTCCCAAGAGGCGGCTGGTTAAGCAGGAGCAGGTTTGTTTTGAGTGTGTGGCATTTTAAATACACTACCTAATCTCATAAATTTGAAAATCTCATTTTAATAGGTGGAGTCAATGCTCTCCAACCCGCCGTCCCGATCCGCTATGACAGAGCCGCTGAATGATCTTGGCTCTGTGGAGTGCACTGCTAGCCTTCCCACTGGAAAGGTGGGATTACAAAGCAATTAAAATTTGGTATATGCAAAGTGAAATACTGTGTTACATATCTATAAATGTATCATTTTTCAGGCTCGGACACGTGTCAAGCGTCCGAAAGCTGCAGCCTCCCAGAGAAGCCAGCCCAAGCCACAGGTATGAAAAATTGTGAATAAAGTGAAGCGTTTGTCACTATTATTTCATCTTTGAGTGGAATGTGACAAGACAGGAACTGTAAATACACTTATAGGTGCAGGCCGCTAAAGTTGTGACTGTGAAGCCTGCAGTGGCTGGCCAGGTATGTGCCTTTTATGTAATGCATATGCAATTATTCAACAAATATTTAATAAGAATTTGCCGTGTGATCATAGTTTTACTTTCAGGTTATAGATAAACAGTAGATGTGATACACTTTTGTCAACTTTGTTTCCTCACAAACTATTACGATGCATAATAATAGAGATTCAGACCAAAATTACATGAATGACAACATGAATTTGCTTGTTTTGTTCTTCAGATGGGGGCTGAGGTGGTGGTGACTCTTGAAACGTCACCTACCAGTGCCGCAAACATGTCGGGTGAAGATCAGGTTGGTATTAAGTTCTAAATGTATTGCCACAATAAAACATTTTTTGTATTCCATGTGTTTAACTAATTTACTGATGTAGGTGGAGCCAGGCGTGGTGGGGGTGGTGACACCTGGAGCACCCACCAGCGCTGGTCATGTGTTGCTGAAAGACCCGGTTGGTATTTACAATAATTAGTAGCAGTTGATTAGTTACAGCTATGTATTAAATGTTAAAGTTAAAGATAATGTTAAAGATATTCAGTGACAATAGTTTCACAGCAAATTATTCAACATAGAAAAAAAGTTATATTCTATTTATCATATTTATCCATTACTGAAGCCTCAGGTTTTTATCCATGCTCATTTTAGATATAAGATATTCAATGTATTTTTTTTTCATAGACTGAGAAGAGTCCATCCGATATGACGAAGAAGACCAAGAGGGCCGAGAGGACCGAGATGACCGAGATGACCGAGAGGACCAAGAAGACCAACAGGACCAACAGCAGTGATTCGTGCATCTGTTGCTCTGGAGATGAAGAAATGCCACATTGTGATGTTTCTTTTGGTGTTGACTTTAATGAAATGAAAGGTTATTTTGCTGATGTAGGGTCTGGTAAGTCTGTGCCTGAGAACATCAGTGGATCATTTCACCAGGGGAATGATCGCTTTAAGTATCCGGTTTTCAGTGCGCCCGATGGCATTAGTGGGTCTAGCGAAGCATGTTGCGTCTCCTGTGTCGTTGTGGCAGAAGCAGGACCTGGATAGAGTTCTTGTTTTGGGTGATGAATTGTATGTGCATTGCAGAGAGAGCAAAAAGATTAGCTCAGGGTCTAATATGATGCTCGTCTCAAATCTTCCACAGGAATGGGATATTGAGGTCAGACATTTCACTTTCAGTACGGGGACTGTGTTTCTGGTATTGTTGGTGTTGATAGTGGTGAGTTCGTTGAACAAGAGGTTCTTGTTAGTTTGGGAAATGGTTTAGAGAGAATGTTGTCACATTATGACACTTGTCTCTTCACCTTATGTAAGACCACGTGTGCCGTCATTAATGATAATGGTTTATATGCTGTCGTTGATTCTCATTCTCGCAGCAAAACTGGCATTGTACACCCAGATGGCAGTAGTGTGGTGTGTTATTTCAGGTCTATTTCTGAATTGCATTCTCACTTTTGTCATTTGGCTGATGTATTTACCAGTAAAAATAAATCATTTGAAATCAATGGGGTTGTTGTAACCAAGCCAGGTACAAATTTGTCAAATAGAAAGCGGACAAGGTCAACAGACGCCAGTGAACCTAGGGCTAAAGCACGGTCTCCAAGGCGTAAGTGCAGCCACACATCCAAAAAACACAGAAATGACAAATCAGATAGTGAAGAGGTAATTGAAGATGTCCAATTTATTAGCTATGAGCAAACTTCATTGGATTTCAACCCAATTGACAAGGACATTTGCCAGTCTCTGTGTAAAAAAATGAATGTGGCTTTTGAACAATTAAATACCCCCCAATTAACAACAAAAATCTCATTAGGTGTCCCATGTAAAAATGAATCCATTGTTGCTGATGGCAATTGTTTTTCGGGCAATTTCACTTGCAGTGAGTGGAACACAGAAAAATCATCGGAAAATTCGACACAGTAGTAAAAGAACTTGAACAGAACGCTGTCAAGTACAAGAGTCTCTTGCGTCATGGGTTTGTCTCTGTTGCTGAGTATATTGAAAAAACCAAAATGAAATATGTCAATAATTGGGCTACTGAGGTCGAAATTCAGGTAACAGCTGACTATTTGGGTGTAAGTATATTTACATTTTTAAATGGAAATTGGCTGCAGTACAAGTGTAATAGCAACCCGCTGTCAAGCCAATGTATATATTTAGAGAACCGCAATAACAATCATTATGAAGTTGTTAAATGTGTTAAAGATTCAAATGGGAAAAGTTGTTGTGGTTTTGTCAAATTGATATTAATAAAAGTGGATACAGTTTAAGATTTCAGGGGCTCTCTCTCGTAAATGCTGCTAAAATGGCTAATTCCACCTCAAAAGAAATCGAATCAAAATTGCTAAAATGCAGAGAGAAAGAGAGAGAAAGATTCAGAAAAGCGATATGCGAAAGCTGTGTATAGACAGTATATAAGAAATTTAAACAGAAACAAGTACTGGCAACAAAAAAGTTAGAAACCAATTAAAAACAGAATTAAAGAAATGTATAAAGCAAACAAACAGCACAGAGACAAACTCAAGGCCATGAGCATTCTAAAGTATACTACCCATAAGTCCCACCAAGAAAGGGTTAAAGCTCATAGTAAAGAAAAATATACTATCGATAAGTCCCACCGAGAAAGCGTTAAAGCTTTTAGTAAAAAAAAATATAGTACTGATAAATCCCACCGAGAAAGGGTTAAAGCTTTCAGTAAAGAAAAATATAGTACAGATAAATTGCATAGGCATAAAGTAAAAGCCTTAAGTAAGGAAAAGTACCGTAAAGATAATTCACATCGGGAGCGATTAAAAGCTTTCAGTAAAGAAAAATATGAAGACCCAGTATTTAGAAAGGAAAAAATCATTAGTAGTAAAACCCGGTATCATAATAGCAAAAATAAAAAGCGTATTCAAGAAACAAAAATTAATAAGAAACTCCACAAACTCAAATTAAAGGACTTAGAATATGTAATGGAGAGTTTCTTGACTAAAGTTGAAAAGGGCCCAGAATTTATTTGTTCTGTGTGCCATAGAATGTTTTTTGAAAATTCAGTTATACATTGTAACATGGATAACTATAGTAAGAAAGAAAATTCACTAATAGTAGCTAAAAAGTGTATAACTGACACATATTTGCATAAATGTAGTAGTGACTGTGTCAGCCCTTGCCCGATGAAAACAACTGCCAAAGGTAAACTCTGGATCTGTTATACCTGCCACCGAAAGCTAAAAAGAGGTGAGACTCCAGCTGAAAGTGCAGTTAATAATTTAGAACTTGACCCCATTCCAGAAGAATTGGCATGCTTAAATAGTGTAGAAGAACTTTTAGTATCCCCCAATATAGCAATGATGAAGATCGTAGCTTTACCCAAAGGTGGACAAAAATCATGTCAGGGGCCTATGGTGTGCTGTCCTTCAAATTTAAGTCACACTGTAAAACTTTTACCCGCTCTGACTTGGGTGGTGTATTGTTGCCAGTCAAGCTAAAGCGTAAATTGACATATAAAGGTCATTATGAATTTCAATTTGTTGATACAATACGTATAAAACATGCCATTAAGTGTTTAAAAGGATAAATAAGTTTTTAAGGACATTCAATTCGATGAAACTTGGGTAAATGAATTTTCAAGCGAAGAGTTAGATGAACTCTTTCAAGATGATATGGACGAATTTTGTGAAGAGAAAGCGTAGACTCATTCCTTGATGAGAAAATGCCAACTTCAGAGCAAGAAAATGAAAAACTGAAGATGAAGATCTTAATGATGAACTCTTGCTTGACCAACAGCGATACTGTGTTTTTCAGGACACTTGTTCTTTGCCCCTTGATTTAGGCCAAGAGATACTGGATCAGTACTTGGATGGTATTTTAAATCTGGCGCCAACAGAGGGCAACAATCCGGTGAGATTGCTCTCAGATCGTGAGAATGAAGCCAAGTGCTTTCCATCTCTATTCCCCCTCGGACGCTTTACGTTTCACGATAAAAGACCTGTCACGGATAACTTTGATCGTTATTTAAATAATAGAATAATGCATGCCGATGGGCGATTTTCAAGTAGTTTACTTTATCTCTTTTACGCGTACTACATATCGGTTCTCAAACAGGTAGTTTCAAGCGTATCCATTGCACTTGAAAGGGGACACAGTTAAATTGGCTCAGTGTAATGATTCAAATATTAAAGAAACTCTGAGAACGATGCTGGAGCATGATGGTGGATACCGTTTTCTTAAACCTATAAGAGGAAGTCCAGCATATTGGCAGACTGCTTCAAGCGACTTGCTAGCTATGGTGCGCCAGTTAGGGGTCCCAACCTGGTTCTGTTCATTTTCCAGTGCTGATATGCGCTGGAAAAATTTAATTAACACTATCTTAAGACATGAAGGTCGATTACAAACAGTAGAAGACCTAGAGTGGTCTGGCGCTGTGAACTCTTAAGGCGTAACCGGTTATCGCGGCCAGGATGTTTGACTATCGCTGGCATATATTTCTTAAGGAAGTATTAATGTCTCCATTACATCCCATTGGTGAAATTGTCGATTATTTCTACGGGTTGAGTTCCAGCAGAGAGGTTCACCTCATGTACACTGTTTGTTTTGGATCAAAAATGCCCCAGACTTCATGAAAACACCGATGAAGAGGTGATTGAGTTTATTGACAAATCGTCACATGCGAGCTGCCAGCCGAGGGCGATCCTTTGTATGAGGTCGTCACGTCTGTGCAGCAACATTCTAAGCGACATTCAAAAACTTGCAAAAAAAATAAAACAGTATGCCGATTTAATTTCCCCCGCCCTATATCTTCCCGGACTTTCATAAAAAAATCAGAGCCAAAACCCAAATGCCCAAAATGTCACCCAGCCAAAACTGACAGTACAAGCGATATTCAGGTGCAGTGTATTTGCCATACAACAATGCCCACGGCACAAGGTGTGGAGATGGTGTCCAAAGTGAAAAAAATTTGCTTGATGGAGAACTGTCCGTATAACTGTCCTGATGCTGTATTTAATTCCCTTGGGTTTGATCAGGAAGTATACGAAAAAGCATATAATTGTTTGGGAGGTCGCACACATGTAGTTTTAAAGCGAAATATTTCTGAGATTTGGAATAATCAGTTTAGTCGACATATTCTCAGAATTTGGAATGCTAATTTGGACATTCAGTATGTGTTGGACCCATATGCTTGCATTGTTTATATAATCTCATATATTTCCAAATCTGAAAGAGAAATGGGATTATTGTTAAGTATGGCCCAAAAAGAAGCCCGTAAAGGAAATTTAGATTCCAAAGCAGCTATGAAAAAAATTGGTTCTGTTTTCCTACACAATAGAGAGGTGTCTGCACAGGAAGCAGTTTATTTACTTACCAATATGCATTTAAAAGAATGTTCCAGAAAAGTAGTGTTTATACCCACTGGAGAGAACATTGTTAGAATGAGCAGGCCTTTAAACACCATTGATGAAACTGATAGAGAAGAAGATATTTGGATGTTAAACATTATTGACAGATATAAGAACCGTCCCAACAATACTGTGTTCAGTGACATGTGTATGGCAACATTTGCATCTGAATATCGTTTACTAACGAAAGGTGAAAAATCTAAAAACTCAATCCCACTGCAATTTGATCATGGATTTATTATAAAAAGGTCACGGACTCAGGCAGCAGTCATTCGGTTTGCCCGTTTTTCAAAAACAAAAAGCCCAGAACAGTATTATAGAAGTATGATTGAATTGTTTGTGCCCTATCGTTCCCATTTAAAGCCGGAAAGCTTCGAGTCCTTCTTGCAGTTTTATAATAATGGCAATGTTCAGTTTTCCGATGGTTCAATGCGTAGCATACGCTCTGTAGTAAAATCAAACAGGCGTAAATTTGAAAGAGTCAAAGAAGATTTAGAGGAGCTCCAGAAAGAAGTTGACCTTAATTCGGACTTGGAAAATGCGTGGTCACGTTTATGCCCAGAACAAGAGTCTGAAAGAATAGAATGTAGAAATGAATTGGACCAGCAGCAAGATAGAAACCCCGAAGAAGAACCACTTCCCATTCCTGATTTGGCTGTATGTCACGAACAAATATCCCATTTAGAAAAACGTAATAATATACTTAGTAGACAAGAGGGTTTAGATTTAGTTCGTACATTAAATGACGAACAATTGTCTATCTTCTATAAAATCCGTTCTTGGTGTTTAGATAAAATTGCTGGTAATAATCCTGAGCCCTTGCATGTATTTATTACGGGTGGGGCGGGGACGGGGAAAAGTCACCTGATAAAAGCGATACAGTATGAGGCAACGAGGTTATTGGCCCCTCTGTGCCGAAATCCAGATAACATTAGTGTGTTGTTAACTGCCCCAACTGGAATAGCAGCGTACAATTTAAAAGCAGCTACTATCCACACAACATTTCAAATTGGAACTTTTTTGAGTCTGCCTTACTCACCTTTAGGTGAAGAGAAGTTAAATTCTCTTCGTGTAAAGTATTGTGATTTGAACATTTTGATCATTGATGAAATATCTATGGTTAATCACAAATTACTCACATATGTTCACGGTAGATTAAGACAAATTAAGCAAACAGGTGACTTTTCTCCGTTTGGAAATGTATCAATTATAGCTGTGGGAGACTTTTATCAATTGGCACCTGTTTTAGGTAAACCCCTATACAAAGACATTGAAGGTGTGAACTTCTGGACAAATTTATTTTCATACGTTGAATTAAGAACAATTGTGCGCCAAAAAGATGAAATATTTGCACATTTGTTAAATCGACTAAGAACTCGTTCTCGAACTACTCCCATGTTAAGTAGTGATATTTCGGTATTAAGACATTGTGAAACTGGGGAGGAACCTGACACGCTGTACATTTTCCCAAGAAATCAACAAGTAGATAATTACAATACCAAAAAACTTACCGCACTTGCCCAGATTATGTAGAAATAGATGCACAGGATTTTGGACTCAATAAGAAAACCGGTAAATTAGAGGCAAGGCTTGTTCCCCATAGTGATACGGCTTACACATGCCTGCCAGACCAGTTATTGTTAGGTAATGGTGCGCGGGTTATGTTATGTAAAAATATTGATGTAAATGATGGCCTAGTTAATGGTTTATGTGGTACAGTAAAACATTTAGTATGGTCCGATAAGCGGAGTTCGGTTGCCGTTTATGTTTTATTCGATGATATCAATGCTGGTGTTCAAAAAAGAAAGCGATATATACCCCCAACACCAGATCTAATTGGATGTACACGCATTGAACCAGAGGAAGAACGGGCAAATAAAAAAGGTGGCATTCGTCGTCAGTTTCCCCTCAAACTTGCTTGGGCCTGTACTGTTCACAAGGTACAAGGCATTTCTGTCGATAGCGCGGTAGTGTCCCTCGACAAAATGTTTGCGGCAGTCAGGCTTATGTCGCTTTAAGTAGAGTAAAAACTTTATCTGGACTCGTAATCCAAAATTTCGATCAAAAAGCTATTTATTGCAATGATAATGTTAAATTTGCCCTCCATTATATGCCTCCCTTCATGACAGATTACATATCTAGGCCCATCACGTGTGAACACGTTTTTACATTGTTTTTGATGAATGTACATGGATTACACAGACATGTTTTAGATTTGGCCCTCAGTACACAGCCTTGGCAGCCTAACTGCATCGCTGTAACAGAGACATGGCTAAGGGCTGACTCTTGTTTAGACACTGTTCACATAGATGGATTTCAGTTTCATAGTCGTCCACGTAGTGATAGTTATAAATGTAGTACTGACCCAGCACTCGTGGAATTATGTGGACAGCAGCATGGGGGAGTTGGTGTGTACTGTGATGTAAATGTAGCTCATGAAGTCACAGTACCTAATGTCGATTTAGAATGTGTAGCATACAACTGTTTGGCTTACAATATTTTAGTTGTTGTGATTTATCGTCCCCCATCTTATCCCATGTCATTATTAATCAAAAATATGAAAAAACTATTTAAATTGATACATTCTAAAAGTGAGACAATTGTTATTGTGGGAGACTTTAATGAAAATCTCCTGAAACCCTCAAAATGGTCTAAATTTATGCTTGATGAAGGGTACAGTCAGTATGTTGAATGCCCTACAACTGAGAGAGGACATTAATTGACCATGTCTTTGTCAAAACAACAAACTTTGAAGTTCACTGTGCGGTGGTGCCCACATATTTCTCTGATCATGAAGGAATTGCGTGTTCTTTTAAGTATTCGAATGGTTAAATTACAGATCGCTGTTGGTCATGTATGACGTCTGACATTAGATGTATAGGGAAAAATTATGATGATTGATCATGTGATTATGTTCATGTTCTTGAAGTTTGGTACTTTCCTTCACTGCGTTATATCATGTGTGGTTAGATTTGGCCCTGCTTTAGTCCTGGTCTGGCCCTGGTTTGGTCATCCTTCAGTCCGAGTGTTGGCCTCCTTTAGTCCTGTTGTGGTCTTGCTTTAGTCCTGGTCTGGTCCTGCTTTAGTCCTGGTCTGGTCCTGCTTTAGTCCTGGTCTGGTCTTGCTTTACTCCTGATCTGGTCCTGCTTTAGTCCTGGTCTGGTCTTGCTTTAGTCCTGGTCTGGTCCTGCTTTAGTCCTGCTTTAGTCCTGGTTTGGTCTTTCTTCAGTCCTGGTCTGGTCCTGCTTTAGTCCTGGTCTGGTCTTGCTTTAGTCCTGGTCTGGTCCTGCTTTAGTCCTGCTTTAGTCCTGGTTTGGTCTTTCTTTAGTCCTGGTCTGGTCCTGCTTTTGTCCTGGTCTGGTCCTGCTTTAGTCCTGGTCTGGTCTTGCTTTAGTCCTGGTTGGTCTTTCTTTAGTCCTGGTTTGGTCCTGCTTTTGTCCTGGTCTGGTCCTGCGCTAGTCCTGGTCTGGTCTTGCTTTAGTCCTGGTTTGGTCCTGTTTTATTCCTGGTCTGGTCTTTTTTTAGTCCTGGTTTGGTCCTGCTTTAGTCCTGGTCTGGTCCTGCTTTAGTCCTGGTCTGGTCCTGCTTTAGTCCTGGTCTGGTCCTGCTTTAGTCCTGGTCTGGTCCTGCTTTAGTCCTGGTCTGGTCTTTCTTTAGTCCTGGTCTGGTCCTGCTTTAGTCCTGGTCTGGTCTTGCTTTAGTCCTGGTCTGGTCCTGCTTTAGTCCTGGTCTGATCCACCTTTAGTCCCGGTCTGGTCCACCTTTAGTCCTGGTTTAGTGTCTCTCTCTCTCTCTCTCTCTCTCTCTCTCTCTCTCTCTCTCTCTCTCTCTCTCTCTCTCTCTCTCTCTCTCTCTCTCTCTCTCTCTCTCTCTCTCTCTCTCTCTCTCTCTCTCTCTCTCTCTCTCTCTCTCTCTCGTTCTCTCTCTCTCTTTCTTTCTTTCTTTCTTTCTCTCTCTTTCTCTCTCCTCTCTTTCTCTCTCCTCTCTCTCTCTCCCCCCTCTCTCTCTCTTTCTCTCCCTTCTCTCTTTCTCTCTCTCTCTCTCTCTGTCCCCCCCTCCCCCCTCTCTCTCTCTCTCTCTCTCGGTCGAGACAGACGACCACCTTGAGCCGGGGTCTGTCCGAGGTTTCTGCCGTTAAAGGAAGTTTTTCCTCGCCACTGTTGCTCAAGGTTAGTTTAGATTAAAATGTAGAAGATTCACTCAATTAAGCAAATGAATAATAATTTTCTTTTTAATAAAATTTCAAAGAAAAAAAAAAGGGCCAAATTTGGAATATCTGTGTGTGTTTTTTTTTCTTATCTTAAATATATATTAATTAGTTACACTATAATCCTGTCATAGGCACTTTAAATAACAATAAAACACAATCCAGGTTTATAAAAGAATTTAGCTTTTATTCTGATTTAGTTGTACATCTAAATGTAAATAATTGTATTAATAATAATTGTAATTATTATTCATATTGAAACTAATTATTTAAAAATAAATCTTAATGTTCAAAGAGTGTATATTGTATTGCTCATAAATAGTTTCACCTAATTAAATTACAATATTTCAAAAACATTGCAATTGACTGTCTTTTTTTCTTTTATTTATGATAAATGTTTTATATTATTGTTCATGCAAATTTCATATTTATATTTCATAATACATCATAAATACATCTTAATGATAAAAGAGCTTATTGCATTGCCCATGAATGATTTCAGATCATTAAATTACATTATTGCAAACACAAAACACATGACTGTCTTTTATCCTTGTTTTATTTATGATAAATATGATTTACAATGAGTGATTTTATACTTTTTAATTGTTACATAATATTGAATAATAAACATTAACATACATGATGTTGTGATGTTAATGTAGAATGAGACAAGTGTGTGAGAATGTGCTTCATTAATAGAATATTTTCTTTGAGAAAATGACGTGATTATTATATAAGAAACTATAAGGTACCAAGTATCAGTGGTGTCCGTAGTCAACATAGGACCTCAGTCCAGTACAGGTTTAGAAAAAAACTTTTTATTTTAAACTGTCACTTTTAAAGAAGTCGTATGGTTTTGTGAAGATGCCTAAATGTGCCCCATGTGTGGTTTGTAAGGTCAGGTGAAGGTACTGAGTTTCAGAGCTCAGGACAACCCGTTGGTGGAGTGACATTTGAGTCATTTCCTCTGGTCGACAGGAAGGGAGGTTTGCCAGAGCCATGTTTTTTTTTCAAGGTGCATTTCAAGGGACTGTGTGATCAGTCCAAGGTGAGTTACTGTTACTGTCACAAATCATAATGTCAGAGTAATTCTGTACTTGCAACATGTTGATACAAACAACAAATTCTGGCCCATCCCAATGGATGTTATGTATTTTTTCTGTGGGGCCCTTGTTTTAGTCCTTTGTGTCACATTCAGCCACTGCAGGGAATCTGGGTCCTTTTGACTGGAAACATTTTTAATAAATGCATTGATCCCTAATACAAAAGCTATTTGGTGGAATGATGTTTAAGTGAAATCAGCGAAAGGATATGGGAAATATCACTCGTTGAAGTTTTCGAGCTGCAAAAAAACAAAAAAATGTGTGCCGCTGCCATGGCATATTTTTAAGAGCTTTTAACAACTTTCAATGTCCCACTTGTCACGATAACATAGAATGATTCTGGTGAGGCTGGGTCTAAAACCTGAGGACGAGTTTGTTAAACTATGAGGACAACAAAAAGCGCCTTTGCAGGTCGCACAATCAACCCAGTATAGCTGACTTCCTGTTGGTTGCCTAGCAACCGCGTAATATACTTTTTTGTTCCTATTCTCATGATGCATCTGTGTACCAAATTTGGTTTGGCTACAGCAAAGTTTTTGTCGGGCGTCCGACTGACGAGGACAGATGTTTGGGCTGTTGCCATGGCAACACAATAAGAAATGGCGTGGTGGTGACATTGACTTTTTTGATTGAGACCAGGTCACGAACAGATGTACCAAATTTTACATGTCTACAACAAAGTAAATTTTTGCTATTCCATGCAATCTCCCTAGGGGGCGCTATAGTGCCCATTTGGGATTTTCTTATAAAAATCTGTTCAGGGTCGGGGTATCCACCAACAATTAAAGTTTGAGTGAAATCGGCCAACATTTATGCAATTATCGCTCTTCCAAATTTGATGACGAGCATAAAAGCGAAACCGTAATTTGAGTTGTTGTCCACGGCAACACCGTTTGATCTTATTAAAAGCTTTTAACAACTTTTAATGTCCCACTCGTCGAGATGACACAGAATGATTCTGGTGAGACTACGTCAAAAACCCTAGGGCGAGTTCGTTAAAATATGACTACAGCAAAATGTGCCGTTGTCACCAGGTTACGCGGTCTATCAATATGGCCGACTTCCTGTTGGTTGCCTAGCAACCGCGTAATATACTTTTTGTTCCAATTCCCATGATGCATCTGTGTACCAATTTTGGTTCGGCTACACCAAAGTTTTGTCGCCTGTCCTATTTGCGAGGACAGATGTTTGCCCTGTTACCATGGCAACCACGATGGAAAATGGCGTGGGGCGTCATTCACTTTTTGATCGAGACCCTGTCATGAACATGTGTACCAAATTTTACATGTCTACGACAAAGTAAATTTTTGCTGTTCCATGCAATCTCCCTAGGGGGCGCTATAGTGCCCATGTGAGATTTTCTTATATCAATCTGTTCAGGGTCAGGGTGTCCACCAACGCTTAAAGTTTGAATGAAATCGGCCAACATTTGTACGAATTATCGCTCTTCGAAATTTGATGGCGAGCCACAAAAACGAACCCGAAATTTGAGCCGTTGTCACGGCAACACCGTTAAATTTTTTAAAAAGCTTTTAACAACTTTTAATGTCCCACTCGTCGAGATGACACAGAATGATTCTGGTGAGGCTGCGTCAAAAACCCTAGGACGAGTTCGTTAAAGTACGATGACATGAAAATGCGCCTTCGGCGCCACGTCGCACGATCGGTCCAATATGGCCGACTTCCTGTTGGTTGCCTAGCAACCGCGTAATATTTTTTGTTTGGAGCGACAAGACCCATCCACCACCCGAATTTCGTTTGTCTCGACAAAGTTCATTTTCGGGTATAGCCATAAGCGCAATGTATTTTGATTTTGCAGGGGCGCTGTCGCCATACTTTTTTAATTTTGGATGTGGAGTATTTGTAAATTCCTACTTTGGCGTTCTTGAATTTTGTGCAAAATTTCGTGAGTTTTCGTCGGCGGGAAGTTGCCGAACTGTGTTCGGGGGGCGGAGAAAAATAATAATAATAATAAATATAGCCGCAAGCGGCGATGATCGGCCCTCGCTTGCTCTCGCAGAACTCGCAGGGGGCGCTAACGCACCCTATTCCTCCCCCCTTTTTTTAGGCCAATTCGGCTATGGTGATTTTTTTGTTGGGCAGTGTTGTTTTGTCTATTATTTATTATTTATTAAATTTTTATGTCAGTCTCAACTTTGACCAGTTGGGGGTTCTTTTGAAGATGCGCCCACATTTGAGGTTGTAGCTGTTTTTACAGTTTCATAAATGAAAATGTGGCAGAATTAAATGTCTGCATATGATTACATTATGACGTTTAATCCAAGATGGCGGACTTCCGGTTTGGCAGGGGGCGTGGTCACAATATATTTTTATGTTCCTATTCCAATGATACATCTGTGTACCAAATTTGGTTCGGGTACGCCAAAGTTTTTGTTGTGCGTCCTATTCACAAGGACAGATGTTTGGGCTGTTGCCATGGCAACACAATGGCAAATGGCGTGGGGGCGTCCTTGACTTTTTTGATCGAGACCAGGTCACGAACGTGTGTACCAAATTTTATATGTCTACGACAAAGTACATTTTAGCTGTTCCATGCAATCTCCCTGGGGGGCGCTGTAGTGCCCATTTGAGATTTTCTAATAAAAATCTGTTCAGGGTTGGGGTGTCCACCAACGATTAAAGTTTGAATAAAATCGGCGAACATTTGTACGAATTATCGCTCTTCGAAATTTGATGGCGATCCGCAAAAATGAACCCGAAATTTGAGCCATTGTCACGACAACACCGTTAAATTTTTTAAAAAGCTTTTAACAACTTTTAATGTCCCACTCGTCGAGATGACACAGAATGATTCTGGTGAGACTACTTCAAAAACCCTAGGACGAGTTCGTTAAAGTATGACTACAGGAAAATGCGCCTTTGCCACCAGGTTACACGGTCTATCCAATATGGCTGACTTCCTGTTGGTTGCCTAGCAACTGCGTAATATACTTTTTTGTTCCTATTTACATGATGCATCTGTGTACAGAATTTGGTTCGGCTACGCCAAAGTTTTTGTCGCCTGTCCTATTTGCGAGGACAGATGTTTGGCCTGTTACCATGGCAACACGATGGTAAATGGCGTGGGGGCATCATTGACTTTTTTGATCGAGACCCTGTCATGAACATATGTACCAAATTTTATATGTCTACGATAAAGTAAATTTTTGCTGTTCCATGCAATCTCCCTAGGGGGCGCTATAGTGCCCATTTGAGATTTTCTTATATCATTCTGTTCAGGGTCGGGGTGTCCACCAACGCTTCAAGTTTGAGTGAAATCGGCCAAAGTTTATGCGAATTATTGGTTGTTGAAGTTTGATGACGAGCTACAAAAACGAAACCGTAATTTGAGTTGTTGTCACGGCAACACCGTTTAATTTTTTAAAAAGCTTTTAACAACTTTTAATGTCCCACTCGTCGAGATGACAGAATGATTCTGGTGAGACTACGTCAAAAACCCTAGGACGAGTTCATTAAAATATGACTACAGGAAAATGTGCCGTTGTCACCAGGTTACACGGTCTATCCAATATGGCCGACTTCCTTTTGGTTGCCTAGTAACCCCGTAATATACTTTTTTGTTCCTATTCCCATGATGCATCTGTGTACCAAATTTGGTTCGTCTACGCCAAAGTTTTTGTCGGGCGTCCTATTGACGAGGACAGATGTTTGGGCTGTTGCCATGGCAACACAATGGCAAATGGCGTGGGGGCGTCATTGACTTTTTTGATCGAGACCAGGTCGCGAACATATGTACCAAATTTTATATGTGTACGACAAAGTAAATTTTTGCTGTTCCATGCAATCTCCCTAGGGGGCGCTATCGTGCCCATTTGAGATTTTCTTATATTATTCTGTTCAGGGTTGGGGTGTCCACCAACGCTTCAAGTTTGAATGAAATCGGCCAACATTTGTACGAATTATCGCTCTTCGAAATTTGATGGCGAGCCGCAAAAACGTACCCGAAATTTGGGCCGTTGTCACGACAACACCGTTAAATTTTTTAAAAAGCTTTTAACAACTTTTAATGTCCCACTCGTCGAGATGACACAGAATGATTCTGGTGAGGCTACGTCAAAAACCCTAGGACGAGTTCGTTAAAGTACGGCGAAAAGAAAATGTGCCTTTGCCACCACGTTACACGGTGTATCCAATATGGCCGACTTCCTGTTGGTTGCCTAGCAACCGCGTAATATACTTTTTTGTTCCTATTCCCATGATGCATCTGTGTACAGAATTTGGTTCGGCTACGCCAAAGTTTTTGTCGGGCGTCCTATTGACGAGGACAGATGTTTGGGCTGTTGCCATGGCAACACGATGGCGAATGGCGTGGGGGCGTCATTGACTTTTTTGATCGAGACCCTGTCATGAACATGTGTACCAAATTTTATATGTCTATGACAAAGTAAATTTTTGCTGTTCCATGCAATCTCCCTAGGGGGCGCTATAGTGCCCATTTGAGATTTTCTTATATCAATCTGTTCAGGGTCGGGGTGTCCACCAACGCTTAAAGTTTGAATGAAATCGGCCAACATTTGTACGAATTATCGCTCTTCGAAATTTGATGGCGAGCCACAAAAACGAACCCGAAATTTGAGCCGTTGTCACGGCAACACCGTTTAATTTTTTAAAAAGCTTTTAACAACTTTTAATGTCCCACTCGTCGAGATGACACAGAATGATTCTGGTGACTCTGCGTCAAAAACCCTAGGACGAGTTCGTTAAAGTACGATGACATGAAAATGCGCCCAGCCGGTACCACGTCATACGATCGGTCCAATATGGCCGACTTCCTGTTGGTTGCCTAGCAACCGCGTAATATTTTTTGTTTGGAGCGACAAGACCCATCCACCACCCGAATTTCGTTTGTCTACGACAAAGTTAATTTTTCGGTATAGCCATAGGCGCAATGTATTTTGATTTTGCAGGCGCTGTCGCGCCACTTTTTTGAATTTTTGGATGTGGAGTATTTGTAAATTCCTACTTTGGCGTTCTTGAATTTTGTGCAAAATTTCGTGAGTTTTCGTCGGCGGGAAGTTGCCGAACTGTGTTCGGGGGGCGGAGAAAAATAATAATAATAATAATAAGAAAAATCCCAAAATAACAATAACAATATAGCGCCAGGAATGGGGGCACATATCATTTTAAAGCACTCGCGTCCAGTAACGCACCCGTGGGGTCAAATGGGGTCAAATGTCAATGACGAGCGCGTTAAGCTCGTCATTGACCTCTTCGGTTTCTCACATACCCAGTGCACGTTTTTGGCGTTTGCCCGCGTTAACGATTACAATTATGCCGCTGTCGCGGCAATGGGCAGTGCCAGTCTGTACTACTGGATGCCATGAGTGTCACTGATGAGTGGCATTGAGTGTTTGATAAGGGGGCGAGCGCTTCGCGCTCGGTTTTCATGGCGCACATGACATCATGCGCCGTGCATGATGTCATGTGCGCCCTCGCTTTTGGCTGAACGATTACAATTATGCGCTGGCGTATGCCATGGCGATGCCACCGTGCCAGGTCAGCGGGCACCAGTCAGTGACATGGTGATGCCAGTGTGCTTGGAAAGGGGAGAGCGCTTCGCGCTCTGTTTACGCGCTCGCCGCTCCGCGCACTCAGCGCAGCAGTGCTTCGCACTGCTGAACAATCACAATAGGCCCTACGCCGCCTAGGCGCTCGGGCCTAATAAGAAGAAGAAGAAGAATATTCTGATACCAGAACAATGTTCCGCTTTTTTTTGGCCGACAAACTATACATTTTCGGAAACCTCTGGCACATTGCTACGTCATGGCGAGGGTCCCTGGTCACTACGGGCAAGTCACGTCGTGTCATTTTAGTTCCCACCCCATATGAGCATCACTATGCGATACTAATAGGCCCTTCGCCAGCCTCTGGTGCTCGGGCCCAAAAATGGTGCAGACTTGTGATTCTCCAGCCTGGAACACCAAACATCCAGCTTCAGCTTGTCCCACTCTGTCCCTCCTCTCTCTCTCTGCTGTTCTGACTCCATCTGGTGATTTTGGGCATCAGTATATTCGGGTTCATAAAGATCTCCCCTTGGCTCTGTGCTAAAGGTCATGTCTTCATCATCGGTATCGTAGTCACATGTTGTTGTGAACTTTCCGAGCAGCAAATACAGAAAGAGGCGCAGCGCCACCTGGAGGCAGTGCAGTGATACGACCAGAAAGAAAATAGTACCAAGAGATTATGAGGTCTGACTTTTCCCCTGCTCCCACGTTTTGTGACGCAAATGTGTCACTCTTTTGAACACATATTGTTTTAAGAAGAAAAACACTTGCCGGACACTTTCATCAGCACCAAAACCGGGGAAGAACTCGGCTCATCGGACGCTGTCGGGAGGTAAGTCTGTGCTGATGCATGACTGTGCTGACGGTGATGTACAGATTCATGTCAAAAAATGCAAACTATCCCTTTAACCTATTTATTGACTGTTAAGCTGTGATGAAATGACTGATGTGTTCCTGTGACCAAAGACAAATTTCCAGTATAGTGGACAATAAAGTTAAAGTTTATGAATCCAGTCCTAAACAAATAATAAGATTCAAACTTCAAGGTTCAACAAATAACAAGATTCAAAGATCATAAATTTGGATATTTCTTCCAAAACCAGTCAATCTCCCATAGAATTATACAGATCCCTGCCCTCCATCTGAAATCATGTCATAATCAGATTCTAGAACTCAACCTATCGATTTGAGTTTCCACAATTCACAAGAAATTCACAATTACGATAATATCAATAACGACAATCGCCCGTTGGACATAGTTTTGCTCCGTGGCGGGCTTTACGGCTCGACCTTTGACCCAGCTCCCTCCAATCCCATGTCAACATTGTGCAGTACAGCCTGTACCATGTTTACAGCCTCTTTTATAGCCGTAGTCTTCTCACATTGTGCAACTTTCTGGAGCGTGCCAGATAGAATTTGAACACTGCAACGCACAGCCATGCCAATTCCTTAATGTGAAGCGCTTTTGCACAGAGATCTTAAAGGTTTTCACAAAGACAAACAAGAGGCAGGGCTGAGAGCAATTCTGGGAAGGTTACAGATTTTTCGAGCTACCCAGTAAAAATGTAATGTGCTTGTCAATAAAAGCGGAATTAAGATTAGCCAGGATGAAAACTGTGGCTCTCTCCAGCTATTACCAGTGTGAAGCTACAAAGTGCACTTTTATGGATTTTGTACTTGATAAAAATGCAGCTGTGGCGTAGACCATGTCAACAACTTTGTCAGTTAGAATTCAACCCAGTCTTGATTATTTTTATGATGATTTGCTTTTTGGAGACATAAATTTGTTGCTTTGCTTGCTTTTTTGTTTTGTTTTTTACTTCATTAGTGAGGGGTATGACACTTCTATGGGGTATTAACTGTTAACACGTAAGTTGGCAAAAAAACAACAAATAAACAATGTTTTATGAGTTCCTGTTTAGTTTTTGAACACAAAGTTCCCCCTCCCCTTTGCTCTCTGTGCTAAATCTGTCCCCGTTCAGAGCGCTATCACAACACAATCAGCGTGCATTCCGCTAAAGAAACTAGCGCACATCGCATCAGGTTTGTAAAGTTGTAGAGTTTTCTTTTGTATCATACTTTTGTATATTTGTGGAGAATTGGCATGGGTGAGGTAGGCTTGTGGGCGGAGCCTTGTACAGGCTCGTGCTGCTAACTGCAAAGTGGGTTTGGATAGGACTTGAGAGAGATCGCAAGACTACTCAAAGGCATGTTTTTAATGAGAGAACAATGTTATAACATGGTAGAAAGCTCCAAATAGTCAATTTGGCGTAATACTCCCTCTTTAATTAAATCCACATTTTTGGAAAAAGAAAATATATTTGTATCCTGAAATTCTGACTCACTTCTGGGTCATCTGGGCACCATTTACAGCCATAATTGTCATGCATTTTTTGCCGGTGAAAATTTTGCTTTCAGGTCAACTTGACACTGAATGGTTTGTCCAAATCAACACAACCACAGATTTCTAATAAAATGCACATTGTGGAAAAAGTAAAATTTCAGTCACTATTTTCATTGTGCTATTGTGAGATGTGATGTTATTGTTTAGTTGTTGTTATTGTTGGGATTTATCAATTCAAGTATTCAAGTATTTAGTATTTATTTCAGTTGAAAGGTGTTTTTATTGCTGAAAAATACATACATTCTTACTGTGAGCAAACTCGCCTCTCCACAGATATGACTTGTCCTGGAGATAGATATATTTAATGTCTTTCTGTGGAGCATGCCATGCATTCAAATATCATGATACTTTGCATCGGATGTCCTCAACATTCCCTGGGGTGAAGGCAGCTGGAGGCACTTCTCTGTCTGAAGTGCTTACTCAAGTCAAACTTTAATCTGAGCTTTATTTTAGCATGATCTTACTATAAAGAACTGACTTAGTTGGACCTGGAGTGTCATGGTTCATGTTTTATTTTGACATTTGTCCTGTCTGCCTGTGTTTCTGAGTTTGACTTCCTGTTGTATTAATAGTTTGCCTCATCCTAATGTGTCTCACTGTGTCTGGTTCATCTGTGTGTGGATATATCCTGTGTTCTCCTCTGCTCTTTGTTTCTCCATTGTCTTTATCAGTGTCTTGTCATGGCTGTTTTGTTTTGATTTTTGGATCTTTCTTTGTTATTAAAGAACTTTACTGCAGTTCGGCATTTTGGGTCCTCCCTCTGTTTGTATGTGGCATGGAGTTGTGGTTTGCTTCATCTACACATGCTTAACACACAAATCCTGCATATTTAGAAACAAAACACACTCTTCCACCTTGTGATGTTATGTGGTAATACAGGAAGTACTCCATGCACTTTAACTAGAATCCTTTGGATAATTTCACCCCTGGACTTTCCAATCTCTAAACAGTGTAAAAGGTAACTGGTAGGGTTGAATGATCTATTGTTTTAGACCGAAAATTGCGATCTCAGACGACACAATTTTGGGATGGTCAAAGCTGCGTTTTTCTCTTCGCAGCAGGTGTAGTCCTGGTATAGTCCTGGTTTAGACTTATTTTAGTCCTGACTTGTGGTCTTTGTTTAAAAAAGGCGTTCACTGCTTTTGCTATGATTGCAAAAACAGTGCATTTCCAATGCTATAATGCTATATTTTTACAGAAGTGCAATAATGTTTTGGTGCTGCTGAGCCATCGATGATTGACCCTCCTGTTTTAATGTCTGACATTTTTTGTAGATGGGAAAAGTTTACGTTTACCTTAATTTAAGACACAGATGGCTCTTTTATTTCTTCAGTTATAATAACTGCCGTTGCTCAAGCATTTGATGTAGTCTATGTACAGTATGTTTCTTGTTAATAAATTGGATGACATTTGAAATAAATTCTTGACTTAAGTTTTCATCCTTGCATTAGAGTTATGGAATTTAGTGTTTGAATGGTATGATGTTTCTGTGATGTTTGTAAATGTTCTTGTGCACTAAAACTTCATTTTAAAAAAAAATTGTGGATGAAATCAAAATCGCAATGTCTGCCAGAAAATCCCTTTATTTTTCTTTCTTAAAATCGTTCAGCCCAAGTAACTGGTAACTTGAAAACTACTGCTACATGACATCACAAGGTGGAGCAGATCATTTTGAGCTTTGGACATGTAGGCAGACTAATAATGCAGGATTACTCAAACATGTGTGAATGAAACAAAACACAACTCCAGGTCTGTTTTTGAGGAGGTAACAACAACATGGCTAAAAACTCACAAGTCACTTTTGCGTAATTGTGCTTTTAAATAGTCACCAGTGTCCTCTGTGTGTGTTGTAGGCCTTAACAGAGGTGCTCCGTGGGGTGGTGGAGCAGAAC
Source organism: Odontamblyopus lacepedii (assembly GCA_034769755.1). Taxonomy (NCBI): domain Eukaryota; kingdom Metazoa; phylum Chordata; class Actinopteri; order Gobiiformes; family Gobiidae; genus Odontamblyopus; species Odontamblyopus lacepedii. The sequence continues at coordinate 22,505,758 of CM068366.1, forward strand.
CAGCGTCTCTCCCTGGATCTGGGACATGTCCGTCTGCAGTGTCTGCGCTGCGGTCTGGACTTCTCCCACCAGCAGGACCAGGGTAGCAACCAGGAGCCGGGGGCCAGGCGCAAGAGGAGGCTGGGGTCTGCCGTGGTGCTAAGGGAGGACGGAGAGGTGGAGGAGGAAGAGGAGAGGGTGGATGAAGAGGACAGCACGGACTCCGCAGGTAGAGTTCAAATGGGAATCGTGTGTTTTAAAGCGGGGTTAAACACCTCAACTCCGCCCACAACCACATTGCAAATAGAGCTGCTGAAATGGAAGTACCAAAAGTGCAAAAGGGGCAGTCTCTAGAGGTAGAAGAAACAGTGATTGGTCTAGGTCAGGTATCCACGCTTCAAACTCCGCCCCCACTGCCAGGTGTTTGTATCAGAAACACCTGTCTGGAATCAAAGCAGTCTTGCGTGGTGTCACATAGTACCTGAAACTGCAGAGACCACTGGAGGCACCACACTCATTTTGATATATTTTTGACCAGAAAGCTGCAAATAGACCTACTTTGCACTAAAATAGTAATAGCTATGAATAGCTCCCAATATTTGTACTCAAGTTAGAAGACTGTTGCTTCCAAATAATATTACTTAAACGGAAGTACAAAGTAATGGTAGTAGGAGGAGTATTTGTAGAACTTAAACTTATCTTATTGAGGAAAATTACTTGGACACAGTAGCTCACACATCACAATATAATATAATAAAAAGAGAGAAATGGTAAATAATAATAAATTCTAAAAAATAAGTAGCAAAAAGAGCAAGTATTATATCAAATAAGAAGTAATTATTATATTATTCTATGAATGCATATATATTACATATATACATATATATATACACATAAGCTTTAGATTGACCTATTTTGCACTAAAATAACAAAAAAAAAATGACAAGGAACAGTTGACAATCCACCATATACACAGTTTGGTGATGAAAAAAGCTGATTTTGTTTTCCACTTTAAGCCTTTTTCCTCTGTTTTGGAGCTATAACTTACTGTAAATGGCCATTATGTATTTATTTATTTCATTCATAAAAAATAAAAAGACATTAACAGTGTCCTAATATTAAACATACAAGAAATTAATGAAAAGGAGCAGAAAGAAGAGTTATCTTATGTTATCTGCCTCCTCCTCTCTTTTCTAGACTATACTTTAACACCAATCGTTATGTTAAAACACAAATAAAAATGGTATATATAATGTATAGTTAGACCTATCACGATAACAAATGTTGAAATTCAATAGATTTTAGTGGTAAATATTACAATAAACAATAATAAATAGACCTGCATTATAACCTGTGTGCATGCGTGCTCAGACTGCGGCTTTGACACATGTTGTTGGTATTTGTTGGCGTTCGCCCTCGTGTTTGGGCGCTGTAACTAACACAAAAGCTAACGTATCATTTGTGATGGCGCAGTTTGCCTCTCGGTTATACAAATACACAATTAGCCTGGCATACGGGTACTTCTGAAAATCATTATGAAAAAAATATTTAGAAAAGTGTTCCATTTTGTGGGAGAGAAAATAACAACTTATGTTAAAATTGCTTTCAGAATAATAATAGGTAAGAGTAGTTGCCTAGGCTGAAGCTGAATCCCAGTTAAACCATTTTTAGTAGTAGCAGTAGCAGAACTAGCAGAAGCAGTATAGTAGTAGTAGTAGTAGTACTGGTAGTAGTAGTAGTAGCAGTAGCAGTAGCAGCAGCAGCAGCAGCAGCAGCAGCAGCAATAATAGCAATAGTAGTAGTAGTAGCTGTAACTGCTGTAGCTGTAATAGCTGTAGTAGTAGTAGCAGCAGTAGTTTTAGTAGTAGTAGTAGTAGTAGTAGTAGTAGTAGTAGCAGTAGTAGTAATAGTAGTAGTAGTAGTAGTAGAGAAGGATTTTCGCAGATATGGGTATTGATTCTATATTGAAAGTTATTCTTTATTTAGCAACCATGTTTTTCACCTCCGTGAAGTTGGCCCATCAAATGCAAACCTACACAAAAACTATGCCAATCGTTAGTCTTGTTTTATGCTGCAAAAAGTTTTGTTTGTGCTACTTTAGTTTTGGAGAAATTAATAGGTCAAATTAGGTCAAATTAGGGGCAGCCAGCCCCCAGGAAGCTTGAAAATGCTCTAAAACAGTCTAAAATGGTGTCAGTCGTTTGTGTTTCGTTTGTGTGATTATGGTTCTTAAGATATCAGCAGTTTTATTTTACACCAATGAGTCATCCAGCTCCTCAAAATGTTAAACAGTCTCAAAACAGCAGAAAATTATATGAAATATTTGTATTTCGTTGCTGTTTTGTGCTGTGACAATTTTCAGTTGTGTGAGAATATTTCTAAAATGATGAATTACTATTTTTGCCAAAATTATATGACGTCAATTCTGCTCAGCTTACAGCAGCGGCTTTAGCAAAACTCCACAAAACTAGTGAAGAGAAACGACCTCAGGCTGTGGAAAAGGGTGTATTATTATATAAAATATGAATCAAAAGCGAGTTACTAAAGACTGATACAGATTTGTGTCCTCATGTGTCATTCCCAGTTTGTCTTCAGAGCATCCAGTTTGTCTTTTTGAACAGACTCATGAGTAGGGTTGCAAAGGGGTGGAAAATTCCCAGAAAATTTCTGGAAAGTTTCCAGAAATTTTCCATGGAAACTTGTGTATGGGAATTTGGGGAATTTTCAAATTGGTAACTTTGCACAGGAATTTAGGGGAATTATTGTAACAAAATATAAACATTTTATTTTGTCATCAGCAGCATTATTGCAAAAGGGAGATACATGACTCTGATTTATTTGTTTGAAGAATTTATGCTTATTTCTTTTATTGAACAACAAAACGTGAACATTTGCTAAAATGCTGCTTACAGCTCCCACTTCAAAATTAAAAATGAAAAAAAAAAAAAACTCAAAGCGTTATTTCTAGTTACTCAAGCCTTATTTTTGCTTGTTCTCCATTCTTTCCAGTCCATAGAAAGCTTACATTTAGCATATCTGGTTTCCCATTAAGTTAGCACTAGCACATTTTTCCAGTAACTAGCATCATAGGCTAACTACTTCAATGACATGGCACAAGCCTAATTTGCAAGTAAACTAGCACTCGATTTATTTTATTCTACTTTACTTTTTCATTTCTACTTTAAATATCAAATATCCTCCACCTCATATATCTTCCAAACTTACTTGCTGCATGTCGTCCTTTGGTTGTAATGTGTGCTCTCAGTCGTCTGTATTTGTTGTGTGCTCAGAAAAGCAGTTCTATCATTGCAGAATTCTAGAAGTTATTGTGCATGTGACATGTGATATACACAAATTTATTCACAGAAATCTGTCTGTTGCAGCCAAGATTGTGCTACAATATTCTGCTACATTTTCTTCTACCAACTTTACTGATGCCCCTTACCTTCAACTTTGATAATTCCCTATTTATTCTTGTTAATTCCTGTCAATTCCTGAAAAATCCCATGGAAAGTGTCCAACTTTGAAAATTGCCAGAATTTTGCAACCCTACTCATGAGTAAATAAATTAATTTAAATTCCAGATACAAAGACATTTTGTTAGTATTTTTACAAAGGTAATATGTTAATGTGTAAACTTCACTGTAACGTAACATCAATTTAGTTTGTACTGTAGATGTTAAAAGTAGGGTATTTGCTGATACCGATACATGCTGATAATAACAGAAAAGACATTTGTGTTTCCTCTTTGATACAGTCATCTAGTCTTTGGTGTGGACGCTCAACTTGGTAAAATAACTGGGGGAGTGCAGCCCGACAGTGGCAACAGCCATAATACAGACTTTTTTTTTTTACTCATAATTACCCATGTGCTCCGAGGATGAGCGTCTTTTGTTGGTTTTATCGACACTGCTGTAGAAAGCTCTTAAATCAGCTTGAACCAGCACTACTCATCATCAAGTTCATTATACATTTCACTAATATTTTAGTCCTCAAAATCTTATTTATTCTTGCATGTCTAAACTCAAGCTTGCACTGAGAACTTATGGTGCTAGCCACTTGGACCCAAGTTATCTGTTTTGTCAGTTTGCCCTGTCAATGCCCATGTCCCCTCTGTCTGTGCACTGAAAACTGCAGCATTTGCACTGTCACTGCTAAACACTTTAGTCCCAAGTCTGTTTCGCTGTTATGTGTCTGTCTGTTATGTGTCTGTCTGTTTGTCTGTCTGTTATGTGTCTGTCTGTATGTGTCTGTCTGTTATGTGTCTGTCTGTCTGTGTCTGTCTGTCTGTGTCTGTTTGTCTGTGTCTGTTTGTCTGTCTGTTATGTGTCTGTCCGCTATGTGTCTGTCCGCTATGTGTCTGTCTGTTATGTGTCTGTCTGTTATGTGTCTGTCTGTATGTGTCTGTCTGTATGTGTCTGTCTGTTATGTGTCTGTCTGTTATGTGTCTGTCTGTATGTGTCTGTCTGTATGTGTCTGTCTGTATGTGTCTGTCTGTATGTGTCTGTCTGTTATGTGTTTGTCTGTCTGTATGTGTCTGTCTGTTATGTGTCTGTCTGTATGTGTCTGTCTGTTATGTGTCTGTCTGTTTGTCTGTTATGTGTCTGTCATGTGTCTGTCTGCTATGTGTGTCTGTTATGTGTCTGTTATGTGTCTGTCTGTATGTGTCTGTTATGTGTCTGTCTGTATGTTTCTGTTATGTGTCTGTCTGTTGTGTGTCTGTCTGTCTGTCTGTTATGTGTCTGTCATGTGTCTGTTTGTTATGTGTCTGTCTGTATGTGTCTGTCTGTATGTGTCTGTCTGTTATGTGTCTGTCTGTTATGTGTCTGTCTGTTATGTGTCTGGCTGTTATGTGTGTGTCTGTTATGTGTCTGTCTGCTATGTGTCTGTATGTGTCTGTCTGTTATATGTCTGTCTGTCATGTGTCTGTCTGCTACGTGTCTGTCTGTTATGTGTCTGTATGTGTCTGTCTGTTATGTGTCTGTCTGTTATGTGTCTGTCTGTCTGTGTCTGTCTGTTATGTGTCTGTCTGTTATGTGTCTGTCTGTTATGTGTCTGTTATGTCTCTGTCTGTTATGTGTCTGTCTGTATGTGTCTGTCTATGTGTCTGTCTGTTATGTGTCTGTCTGTATGTGTCTGTCTATGTGTCTGTCTGTTATGTGTCTGTCTGTATGTGTCTGTCTGTTATGTGTCTGTCTGTTTGTCTGTCTGTTATGTGTCTGTCTGTATGTGTCTGTCTGTTATGTGTCTGTCTGTCTGTGTCTGTCTGTCTGTGTCTGTTTGTCTGTGTCTGTTTGTCTGTCTGTTATGTGTCTGTCCGCTATGTGTCTGTCTGTTATGTGTCTGTCTGTTATGTGTCTGTCTGTATGTGTCTGTCTGTTATGTGTCTGTCTGTTATGTGTCTGTCTGTATGTGTCTGTCTGTTTGTGTCTGTCTGTATGTGTCTGTCTGTTATGTGTCTGTCTGTATGTGTCTGTCTGTTATGTGTCTGTCTGTTTGTCTGTCATGTGTCTGTCTGCTATGTGTGTCTGTATGTGTCTGTTATGTGTCTGTCTGTATGTGTCTGTTATGTGTCTGTCTGTATGTTTCTGTTATGTGTCTGTCTGTTGTGTGTCTGTCTGTCTGTCTGTCTGTTATGTGTCTGTCATGTGTCTGTTTGTTATGTGTCTGTCTGTATGTGTCTGTCTGTCATGTGTCTGTCTGTTATGTGTCTGTCTGTTATGTGTCTGGCTGTTATGTGTGTGTCTGTTATGTGTCTGTCTGCTATGTGTCTGTATGTGTCTGTCTGTTATGTGTCTGTCTGCTACGTGTCTGTCTGTTATGTGTCTGTATGTGTCTGTCTGTTATGTGTCTGTCTGTTATGTGTCTGTCTGTCTGTGTCTGTCTGTTATGTGTCTGTCTGTTATGTGTCTGTCTGTTATGTGTCTGTTATGTGTCTGTCTGTTATGTGTCTGTCTGTTATGTGTCTGTCTGTATGTGTCTGTCTGTATGTGTCTGTCTGTATGTGTCTGTCTATGTGTCTGTCTGTTATGTGTCTGTCTGTATGTGTCTGTCTGTTATGTGTCTGTCTGTATGTGTCTGTCTGTATGTGTCTGTCTGTATGTGTCTGTCTGTATGTGTCTGTCTGTTATGTGTCTGTCTGTATGTGTCTGTTATGTGTCTGTATGTGTCTGTTATGTGTCTGTCTGTATGTGTCTGTCTATGTGTCTGTCTGTATGTGTCTGTCTGTATGTGGTCTGTCTGTTATGTGTCTGTCTGCTATGTGTCTGTATGTGTCTGTCTGTTATGTGTCTGTCTGTTATGTGTCTGTCTGTTATGTGTCTGTCTGTTATGTGTCTGTCTGTTATGTGTCTGTCTGTCATGTGTCTGTCTGTTATGTGTCTGTCTGTCATGTGTCTGTCTGTCATGTGTCTGTCTGTTATGTGTCTGTCTGTTATGTGTCTGTCTGTTATGTGTCTGTCTGTCATGTGTCTGTCTGTCATGTGTCTGTCTGTCATGTGTCTGTCTGTTATGTGTCTGTCTGTTATGTGTCTGTCTGTTATGTGTCTGTCTGTCTGTGTACCCCTGGTGGGTTTTGCACAAGTTTTATTGAGTAGTTTATGTGTATTAGCTCGTAGTTTTATATATTTTTGTGTGCACTTTGAAGGAGCAGCTTCTCCTCTCGTTATACTGTGTATAATGACAAAAAGGCTTTCTATTCTATTCTATTGTAAAAATAGCCTTTTAGAAAATTTATTTTTTGCTCTTGTATGTTACACACTTTGATATTGAAATCTGTGAATACACCATGGCCAAGTAACGTAGTGGATAGGATCCCAAAAAAAGGTAACACCACTAATTAAAAGCTTAATATCGGTATCGACAAATATCTCTCATCACAACAGCAAGACAAATATCAATTTATACACTAAAACAGCATGTAGCAAATAATATAAAAATAGCCATTTACTGAACAGTAGCATGACCACATGACTACTGTAGCTTCCAAAATTCAAGAAAAAATGCTGTTGCTAGCTTACACTTGCATGTGAATTGAATTATCATCTGCACCCTTTCTCACTTCATATTTCTGTCTCCTCTCAAATGTGAGTTGAGTTGTTTAAGCTTCAAACAAAAGCCTATGTATATTTTTAGGGCAATGGTGAAAAGTTGAAGCAATACAAACCCGTATAAAAGCCACACTCGCGACTCACTTTGCCGCACAGATTAGCAAGCGGCTATATTTGCACTTTATTAGCTTTACAGTCAAAACAGGCGGAAAAACAGGGACCACAGATATGTTTCGGTTGCAGTTCAAACCAGGAGCTGTCATCCCCCAAAATGACAATGGGTATGAATAGTAGCCAGTATTTGTACTAAGTTAGAGCACTGTTACTTCAAAATAATATTACTCAGGTAGAAGTACAAAATAGTTGTAGTAGCAGTAGGAGTATTTGGAAAACTTAGATTTACTGAGGCTTTATTGATCCACAAGGGAAATTACTTGGACACAGTAGCTCTCACATGACAATATAATATAATAACAGAAAAATGATAAATAATAATCCATCCATCTTCTCCCGCTTTATCCAGCTGGGTCACGGGGGCAGTTTGCTGCCCAATCTTCATAGCACCGGCCCCCCTCTATGAACCCCTCTGTGAGTGGTGAGCCCACAGGGGGGAAAAATAATAATACATTCTCAAAGAAATAAGTAGCAAAAATAGCAAGAGACTGGTGTCAAATAAATTTGAAATTACATAAATGTGCAAGTACAAGAAAAAAAAAACGGAAATAAAATCATACAAATATATCTCGGCTATATACAAGATCTCATACTCTTGTACTACAAAAATACACACTCATGATGCAACGTATTGCACAGATGAGCAAGCAACTATATTTGCTCTTTGTAGTAGTAGTAGTAGTAGTACTTGTACTTGTACTTAAATACTTAACATTTTAAACTCTACTTACCACAGTGTACTACAAAAACACACTCGCAACGCACTGTACTGCACAGATTTGCAAGTGGCTACTTTTGCACTTTGTGGTAGTAGCAGCAGCAGCAGCAGCAGCGGCAGCAACAGCAGCAGTAGTAGTAGTAGCAGCAGTAGTAGCAGCAGTAGTAGCAGCAGTAGTAGTAGTAGCAGCAGTATTAGTAGTAGCAGCAGCAGTAGCAGCAGCAGCAGCAGCAGTAGTAGCAGCAGCAGCAGCAGTAGTAGTAGTAGTAGCAGCAGCAGTAGTAGCAGCAGTAGTAGCAGTAGCAGCAGCAGCAGCAGCAGCAGCAGCAGCAGTAGTAGCAGCAGCGGTGGTAGCGGCGGTGGTGGCGGCGGTAGTGGCAGCGGTGGTGGCAGCGGTAGCAGCGGCGGTAGCGGCAGCAGCGGTGGTAGCGATGGTGCGGCAGTGGTAGCGGTAGTGGTAGTGGTAGCGGTGGTGGCGGCGGCGGTGGTAAGCGGCAGCAGCAGTGGTAGCAGCGGTGGTGGTAGCGGTGGTAGCGGCGGCGGCGGTGGTAAGTAGCGTAGCGGTGGTAGTAGCGGTGGTGGTAGCGGCGGTGGTAGCGGCAGTGGTAGTAGCAATGGTAGCGGCAGCAGTGGCAGCAGCGGCGGCAGCAGTGGCAGCGGCGGTGGTAGCGGCGGTGGTGGCAGCAGCGGTGGCAGCAGCAGCAGCGGCAGCGGTGAGTGGTGGCAGCGGTGGCAGCGGCGGCAGCGGCGGTGGCAGCGGCAGCGGCGGCAGTGGTGGCAGCGGCAGCAGCGGCAGCGGTGGCAGCGGTGGTAGCAGCAGCGGTGGCAGCGGCAGCGGCAGCAGGTGCAGCGGCGGTGGCGGCAGTGGTAGCGGCAGCGGTGGCAGCGGCAGTGGCGGCAGTAGTGGTGGTAGTGGTGGTGGTAGTGGTGGTGGCAGCGGCGGCAGTGGTAGCAGCAGCGGCAGTAGCAGCAGCAGTGGCGGCGGCAGCAGCGGCGGCGGCGGCAGCAGTGGTAGCGGCGGTGGTAGTAGCGGCAGTGGTAGCGGTGGTAGCGGCGGTAGTGGTAGTAGCGGCGGTGGTAGCGGCGGCAGTGGTGCAGCGGCAGCGTGGTGGCAGCGGTGTAGCAGCGGTAGCGGCAGCGGTGGCAACGGTAGCGGCTGGTGGCAGCAGTGGCAGCGGCGGTGGCGGCGGTAGTGGTGGTAGTGGTGTGGTAGTGTGGTAGCGGCGGCGGCGGTAGTGGCAGCGGCAGCGGTGGTGCAGCGGTGGCAGCGGTGGCAGCGGTAGTAGTAGCGGCGGTAGTAGCGGCAGTGGCGGCGGTGGTAGCAGTGGTAGCAGCGGTGGTAGTGGTAGCGGCGGTAGTGGCGGCGGCGGTAGTGCAGCGGCAGTGGTAGCAGCGGCGTAGCGTAGCGGTGCGGTAGCTAGTGGCAGCGTAGCAGTGCAGCAGCGCAGTGCAGCGGCGGCAGTGGTAGCGGCAGTATTGGTAGCAGCGGTAGTAGCGGCAGTGGCAGCAGCGGTGGCAGCAGCAGCAGCGGCGGCGGTAGCAGTGGTAGCAGTGGTGCGGCGGTGGTAGCAGTAGTGGTAGTGGTGGCGGTGGTGGCGGCAGCGGTGGTGGCGGCAGCGGCGGTGGTAGCGGCAACGGTGGTAGTGGCGGTGGTAGCGGCGGCGGCGGCGGCGGTGGTGGTAGTGGTAGCGGTGGTAGTAGCGGCGGTGGTGGTGGCAATGGTAGCGGCGGCGGTGGCGGCAGCAGCAGCGGTAGCAGCGGCAGTGGTGGCAGCAGTGGTAGCGGCGGCAGTAGCGGCGGCAGCAGCGGCGGCAGTGGCAGCAGCAGCGGCAGTGGCAGCAGCAGCAGCAGCAGCGGTGGTAGCAGCAGCAGCAGCGGCGGCACTGGTGGCAGCGGTAGTAGCGGCAGTGGTGGCGGCGGTGGCAGCGGCGGCGGCGGCGGTAGCAGCAGCGGTGGCGGCGGTAGTGGCAGCGGCGATGGCGGCAGCGGTGGCAGCGGTGGTGGTAGTGGTGGTGTAGTGGTAGTGGTAGCAGCAGCGGCGGTGGTAGCGGCAGCAGCGGCAGCGGCAGCAGCAGCAGCAGCAGCAGCAGCAGCAGCAACGGCAGCACGGCAACGGCAGCAGCAGCAGCGGCGGCGGCAGCGGCAGCAGCGGCGGCGGCGGCGGCGGCGGCAGTGGTAGTGGTAGTGGTAGTGGCAGTGTAGTGGTGGCGGTGGTAGTGGTGGTGAGTGGTGGCGGCGGCGGTGGCGGCGGCGGCGGCGGCGGTAGTAATTAGTGGTGAGTGGTGGTATGATGGTGGTGGTGGTGGTGGTGGTGGTGGTGGTAGTGGCAGCGGCGGCGGCAGCAGCGGCAGCAAGCGGCGGTAGGTGGCAGCGGTAGTGGTGGTGGTGGTAGGTGGTGGTGGTGGTGGTGGTGGTGGTGGTGGTGGTAGTGGCGGTGGCAGCAGCGGTGGCAGCAGCAGCGGCGGCAGTGGCGGCGGTAGTGGTGGTAGTGATGGTAGTGATCGGTAGTGGTGGTGGTGGTAGTGGTATTGATGATGGCAGCGGCAGCGGCGGCAACGGCAGCAGCAGTAGCAGCGGTGGTAGTGGTGGTGGTAGTGGCGGCGGTGGTAGTGGTGGTGGTAGTAGTGAAGTAGTGGTAGCGGCAGCGGCAGTGGCAACCGGTAGTGGTAGTGGTGATGGTGGCCGCCCGGCAGCAGTGGCAGCAGTAGCGGCAGCGGCGGCAGCAGCGGCAGTGGCAGCGGCAGTGGTGGTAGTAGTAGTAGTGGATGGTAGCAGCAGCAGCAGCAGTAGCAGCAGTAGCAGCAGTAGCAGCAGTAGCAGCAGCAGCAGCAGCAGCAGCAGCAGCAGCAGCAGTAGCAGCAGCAGCAGCAGCAGCAGCAGCAGCAGCAGTAGCAGCAGCAGTAGTAGCAGCAGCAGTAGCAGCAGCAGCAGTAGCAGCAGCAGCAGCAGTAGCAGCAGCAGCAGTAACAGCAGCAGCAGCAGCAGCAGTAACAGCAGCAGTAACAGCAGCAGCAGCAGCAGCAGTAGCAGCAGCAGTAGCAGTAGCAGCAGCAGCAGCAGTAACAGCAGCAGTAGCAGTAACAGCAGCAGCAGCAGCAGCGGTAACAGCAGCGGTAACAGCGGCAGCGGCGCAGCGGCAGCAGCGATGGCAGCAGCCGGTAGCAGCAGCAGCACCGGTAGCAGTAGCAGCGGCAGCGGTGGCAGCAGCAGCAGCAGCGGCGGCAGCGGTAACAGCAGCAGCAGCGGCAGCGGCGGTAACAGCGGCAGCAGCGGCAGTAACGGTAGCAGCAGCAGCAGTAGCAGCAGCAGCAGCAGTAGCAGCAGCAGCAGTAACAGCAGCAGCAGCAGCAGCAGTAACAGCAGCAGTAACAGCAGCAGCAGCAGCAGCAGTAGCAGCAGCAGTAGCAGTAGCAGCAGCAGCAGCAGTAACAGCAGCAGTAGCAGTAACAGCAGCAGCAGCAGCAGCAGTAACAGCAGCAGTAACAGCAGCAGCAGCAGCAGCAGCAGCAGTAGCAGCAGCAGTAGCAGCAGCAGCAGCAGCAGCAGTAGCAGCAGCAGCAGTAGCAGCAGCAGCAGCAGCAGCAGCAGCAGTAACAGCAGCAGCAGCAGCAGCAGCAGTAACAGCAGCAGCAGCAGCAGCAGCAGCAGTAACAGCAGCAGTAACAGCAGCAGTAACAGCAGCAGCAGCAGCAGTAGCAGCAGCAGTAACAGCAGCAGCAGCAGCAGCAGCAGTAGCAGCAGCAGTAGCAGCAGCAGTAGCAGCAGCAGCAGCAGCAGTAGCAGTAGCAGCAGCAGCAGCAGTAGCAGCAGCAGCAGCAGCAGTAGCAGCAGCAGTAGCAGCAGCAGTAGCAGCAGCAGTAACAGCAGCAGCAGCAGTAGCAGTAGCAGCAGCAGCAGCAGTAGCAGCAGCAGTAGCAGCAGTAGCAGCAGCAGCAGCAGCAGCAGCAGCAGCAGCAGTAGCAGCAGCAGTAGCAGCAGCAGCAGTAGCAGCAGCAGCAGCAGTAGCAGCAGTAGTAGCAGCAGCAGCAGCAGCAGCAGTAGCAGCAGCAGCAGTAGCAGCAGCAGTAGCAGCAGCAGTAGTAGCAGCAGCAGTAGCAGCAGCAGCAGCAGCAGCAGCAGTAGCAGCAGCAGTAGCAGCAGCAGCAGCAGCAGCAGCAGTAGCAGCAGCAGTAGTATGCATCTGACCTAGACCATACTGGATACATACCATTTCAAACTCTACTTACTGTAAAATCCCAAATAAGAGGCGGGTCTTTAAACGCTGGGTGCAGGTGTATATTTTGGTAAATAAGCGCCGATTCCAAACGGTGAGTCTAATGTATGTGCTGGAAGACAGAAGTCGTGCTGCAACAACAGGATGCAGGACTGACGCTCGCATTGTCTCTGTCATTTGTTGTAACTTGCTAAAGAAGTGTCTGCATGTTGTGGGAGGGTTTTAATTACTTTCCCTAATTCAGGAGTTACTTTCAAATGTGGGAAACTCCCGCTCAGTAAATATTTTGTTGTGACATGTCAAATTAACTCGCTTACGTCTGTATAGAAAATTGCCTAAATTATAGTCATACTGGTCTCAAATAAATGTCTGGTCTGTTAAGTGATTGAAACAAATGAATGCCCCGGCTGCTATTTGGTATTTACGCTAAATAGTTACTACAATGCACTACAAAAACACACACTTGTGACGCACCGTACCACACAGATTTGCAAGCGGATATTTTTGCACTTTATTAGCTTTACAGACAAAACAGACGGAAAAAAACAGGGACCACAGATATGTTTCGGTCGCGGTTCAAACCAGGAGCTGTCATCTCCTACACGCACCCTCGCCTCTGAACCCCACCCGCCACCCCCACCCTCGGCGCTGAGTAATGGTCAAACCTCACTTGCCAAACCTCTCAGCTATGTGCACGTTTATTTTCACGGTTTTTCGGGCCCAAAACCATGAAAAATGCCTTGTTTTCGTGTGAGGACACAGGATACGCCGTTTCACCTGGCACCAGTTCACATAGCCGAGGAGCATTGACGTCAAAAAGGAGAAGCCAAGTTCTAAAAAGTATGCAGGAACACGGTGGGAAAAAGCAAGCAAAACACAATAACTGGATTTGAAATTTGAACACAAAACGAGGAGGATTAAAAGTTTCGGTATAAGGCGAGATCATTCATTGTAATTGTTTGGAAATGGTATTTATTTAGGTAATGGAAAGTCCTCTATAAACACAAATATATTGTCCTTTTAAGTATAAAACCTGCCAACACTTTAGTTTAGGGATTCACCAATCTGATATAGTGAATTGATAGTAAATTGATGTAATAAGACTATTTACTGGTCATTTTTGAATTTTTGAGAAAAATAACAGATTCTAAGAGATAAATAACAGATTCATAACAGATTTTTGGATTAGTTTTTTCTCATTTTATTTTCATTTAAAGGAAATCAATGCTGTTTTCAAGCTGAAGTTTGCTCAAGCTTTGAAGTTCAGACCTCTGCAAACATATTCTGAAATGTCCCTGTGTGTCAGATGCCCTCCGTGTGTCTCCACGGGGTGTTATTCTGCGTAAAAGCTGCTTAACCCTGTAGTTTAAACCTCTACAAACATGTTCTGAAATGCCTGGGATTCATGGATTTGTTTAGGTTGTTTGCTTTTCAACCTTCTATCAATCAAATGTTAACGCTCCCGGACTTGTTTAAAACTCGCACTGTGACCTGAATCTGAATTCGAACTCATGAATTGCAAATCAACGCAAAATGTCCTAGTCACACATCAGAACACATTTTTAGTTGTTCTTTTGGTTTGTTCCAAATGGAAATCAAAGGCTTGTGTAGAGGGATCAATCAGGACTAATCAGTCGTAATAACAGTCGAACTGGTTTATAATAAAGAGAAATGTTATTGTTGAAATTTCACTGCCAAGCGTTATCCATAAAATTGTAAAAAGATTAAATAAAAAAATAAAATAATGAAATAAAATAAATATATACATAAAAATAAATAAATATGATACATTTAATCTATTCGTATGTTTTCTTTGGTGTACTTTTAAACAAGCATTTATTTCTATTGATATATTTTTAAACCCCCCCCCCCTTTTTTTTTTGTTTTTGTTTTTGATTCCCCCCAAGTCCTAATTTTTCCAGGAATTTGTTGTTTTTTGTTTGTTTTTTTGCCAACAACCTCTTCCCAAAACTCCACCTAGTGTCTCTCTCAGTATTTATCTTCATGGTTTAGATTGCTGGCTCTTTCCCACCTCTATAATCAACCGAACAGATAACAGTGCTTGTTTTGCCCTGCCTCCCACAGACCCGCATTACAACCTGTCCGCACACACGCTCACTCTGCAGCTTCGACACATGTTCGGGGTATTCTCTGGGTTTATCCTCGTGTTAGCAGCACTGGAGCTAACACCAGAGCTAACACCAGGGCTAACTATAGATACCTCCGTGAAGTTGCCCCCCACATCAAACGCAAACTTACACAAAAACTATGTCAATCGTTTGTGCTTCGTTTGTACTGTTTTGTGCTGCAAAACATTTTGTCTATACTGCTGTAGTTTTTGAGAAATTAACTATTCTTTTATAGGTCAAATTGGGGTCAGCCAGCCCCACAGGAAGCTTCAAAATGCACTAAAACATCCAAAATGGAGTCAATCGTTTGTGTTTTGTTTGTGCTGTTTTATGCTGCAAAAAGTTTCATTTGTGCGATTATGGTTCTTAAGATATTAGGAGTTTTATTTTCGGCCGATGACGTCATCCAGCCCCTCAAAATGTTAAATAGAGCTCAAAACAGGCAGAAAATGACAGAAAACATTTGTATTTTGTGTGTGCAGTTTTGTGCTGTGACATATTTCTAAAAGTATTCATTATTATTTCTGCGGCAATTATAGGACGTCATTTCTGCTCAGCTGACGGCAGCAAACTCTGCAAAACTAGTGTGAATAAATGATCTCAGGCTGTGGAAAAGTCTGTATTATTATATAAAATATGAATCAAAAGCAAATTACTAAAGCCTGATACAGACCTTTCCGCAGCCTGAGATCGTTTATCTTCACTAGTTTTGCGGAGTTTTGCTAACATCACTGCCGTCAGCTGAGCGGAAACAATGTTCTATAATTGCCGCAGAAATAATGAGTAATTTATACTATACTCGCACAAATGAAAATTGCCACAACACAAAACATCACAAAGGAATTACAAACACTTTCTATAATTTTCTGCATGTTTTGAGGCTACTTCACATTTTGAGGGGCTGGATGACATCATCGACCGAAAATAAAACTGCAAATATCTTAAGAACCATAATAAACGATTGACATAGTTTTTTTTGTAGATTTGCGTTTGATGGGGGGCCACCTATGGCAGGTGCCATAGATCTATAAAAACTGGATAAGCCCCTCCCCTGTTCTGGCTCTAGACAGTGGCCGCTCCAGGTATTGCAGCTCCCGGGAGCTTGGGCCCATGTTCAGCTGACAAGGAATCCGGATTGTTGTGTATTTTCACAACATCCATCTTCCCCCCCCCCCATGAACCCCTCTGCAGGTGGTGAGCCCACAGGAGGGTGGACGTCATGGTCCTTGGTGTTAGTTCATAGGGGTGCTGCATGTTTTGAGTTGATGGGGGAAACCGGAGTGCTCGGAGGAAACCCATCCAGACATGGGGAGAACATGCAAAGTCTGCACAGAAAGGACCGGGCGACCGGGGGATCAACCCCGCAACACTCATGCCTCACAGCAAGAAGGTTGCCACTCAGGTTGCCACTCAGCCACCGTGCTGTTTTCACAACATAAACTTAAATAAAACATAAAATTTCTAAATCCTCAATGCGTCTAAAAGTTAGCTTGGTAAGACCATAATATAAATGGACATAGCTGACATGCTAGCTGCTGCATTCCGAATAGGAAGTTTGCATGTGGCTCCTCTGGCTCCGGCTCCCATTGACTCACATTAGAATATTGTCCCCCTCTCTCTGTAACTGCTGCTGTGAGCCTCGTCATGTTGGTCTTAAAATGTTCGGATTAACCCGCTCTATATGATACTGTTTTGGGTTTTTTCTCGCTATTTTGTCCATCCATCCATCAATTCATCCATCTTCTCCCGCTTAATCCGGCTGGGTCGCGGGGGCATCTTGCTGACCAATCCTCATAGCACCTGACCCCCCCTATGAACCCCTCTGCAGGTGGTGAGCCCACAGGAGGGTCCTTAATGTTAGTTCATAGGGGTGCTGGCATGTTTTGAGTTGATGGGGGAAACCGGAGTGCCTGGAGGAAACATCGCTATTTTGTCTGTAAAAAAAATTGTTTTGGCACCCCAGGTAAAAAATGTGTATTAATGTGCATAAAGAAGCCAAGGAAAGATGGAAAAAATCTCCAAAAGGCATCAAATTACACATGATAATATGTCAAAAAAGTGAGATTTTATTTCCATCATTTACACTTTCAAAATAACAGAACAAAATAATGGCGTCTGCAAAAGTTTGGGCACCCTACAGAGTTAATACTTTGTACTGCTCCCTTTAGCAAGTATCACAGCTTATAAACACTTTTTGTAGCAAACCAAGAGCCTTTCAATTCTCGTTTGACATATCTTTGCCGATTCTTCCTTTCAAAAGTCTTCCAGTTCTTTGAGATTTCTGGGCTGTCTTGTCATGCACTGCTCTGTCCATAGATTTTCAATTATGTTGAGGTCAGGCGATTGTGAAGGCCATGGCAAAACCTTCAGTGTATGCCTGATCTAATCCACTGTGGATTTTGAGGTGTGTTTAGGGTCATTATTCATTTGTAGAAGCCATCCTCTCTTTAACTTCAGCTTTCTCACAGATGGCATCAAGTTAGCGTCCAAAATTTGCTGAAATTTTATTGAATCCATTTTAACTTCTACTTATGAAATGTTCCCTTTTCCACTGACTGTAATACATCCCCAAAGCATGACTGGAGGTGGTGCATGCTATAAACTGTGCAGGGTGCCCAAGCCTTTGCAGATGAAACAAGATCTGACTTTTTAAATATGTTATAAGAATAACCATAACTGTAATTTGATACCTTTTGGAGATGTTTTCCATCTGGATGTTTTCCACCTGGTTAAGATGCATATTTAAAAAAATAAAAAAAACCTGGGGTGCCCAAACTTTCGATCCCAACTATACAGCCTGGCTCCAGATTCACTGCTGTAACCATAAGCATCCTGAGCCTCATTTAAGTGGAGCTGAACGCTGTGGGTGACGCTGAACGCTGACTTAGTCCACTTTTTTTATACAGACTATGGTCCAAACGCTCCATGCCGTGCACGTTACAGACGTCACACGGGTCAGAAGAGCTCGCCCGTATTGAGGAAGTAAATGTGGAAGATAAAATTATTTTTGGGCCCATGAGCCAATGAGCACCGGCCACTGAAAACAATACGATGCCATCTTGAGTTTACCTTCAGATTTGATTATAGTTCTATGGAGCTAACACGAGAGCTAACACGAGAGCTAACACGAGAGCTAGCACGAGAGCTAACACGAGAGCTAACACGAGAGCTAACACGAGAGCTAACACGAGAGCTAACACGAGAGCTAACACGAGAGCTAGCACGAGAGCTAGCACGAGAGCTACTACCGTAAAATATCAAATAAGAGATGGGTTCCCTTTAAATGCCGTGTGCAAGGGTATATTTTGATAAATAAACGCCGAGTCTAATATACGTGCTGAAGACAGAAGTCGTGCTGCAACAACAGGACACAGGACTGATGCTCGCGTCGTTTCTACACAAACCAAACTTTAAAGCACATAGCTAATTTGCATAAACGCTTTCAAATGTGGGAAAACTCTGCTCTGTAGATATTTCGTTGTAACATTTCAAATGAGCTACATCCATATAAAAAGTCGCCTAAATTCTAGTCATACTTGTTAAAAGAATTTGAGTTCCATATTTTCCCAGTTTGGCTGAGTGAGATTTTTGTGAGGAAGGAATTAATCTCCTGCCCCAAATTGCCGCCTGGTCTCAAGTAAACGCCTGGTCTGTTAAGTGATTGAAACAAATAAACGCCCCGGCTCTTATTTGGTATTTTACGGTATATCATTTGTGACGGTGCAGTTTGCCTTTGGGTTATACAAATACTGTACATAGTTAGCCTGACATATGGCTACTTCTGAAAATCATTATGAAAAATATTTAGTATGTTTTACATTTTGTAAGAGCTAAAATATTGCTTGTTTTTATTCTCATTCTCATTCTGTTCAAAATGATAATATTGTGAATTGTTGGTTTTCAGATTCCAAAATGTGATTTCATACTGCCAGATGGGAGCAACAGGCACATTTCCATATTGATCACATTGTACTTTGTCATGAATAATAACAAATGTTGAACCAGATCATTTCTATTAGTGACCAGACCCAGGAACTCACTGTATTACAACAAAAATTTTCAAATAATATTCATTTTAGCTGCACCCATCTGGATTAACTAATATTGGTCTATTAGGGGTCTCCATCCTTTTTCCTCCGATGAGATACCTTTATAAAACAAAACGCCAGAGAGATACTCATTTTAGTTTATATAAGAGCCAAAGCCTTAGATGGGGTACAGTCAGATGCCTGTAAAACTTAAACCATTATCCAGCTATTAGTGTGCAGAGTCAGGCATCCAAAGCATACATTTACAGCGGTAATGAATCAAATTTAAGTTATTCTGCACGGTACATTTAATTCAGAAATCCTTTGGCGAGCTACTCTAAAGGGGGTGATGAGACCCCTGCTCTAGCTATAGACAAGGGTGGAAATTAAAATTCTTGAAATTGTTGCTCACTCATTCCAACCTGCTGCCTGATATAAATACAAATATATCTTTTATAAATCTACATTAATTCAGTTGGCTAGAACCATTACTGCAAACTAACCCAGTGAGACAAAGCATGGCTCTACTGCTGCTACTACTACTACTACTGCTGCTGCTGCTGCTGCTACTGCTGCTGCTGCTGCTGCTGCTACTACTACTACTACTACTACTACTACTACTACTACTACTACTACTACTACTGCTACTACTACTGCTACTACTACTACTACTACTTCCACTACTGCTGCTGCTGCTGCTGCTGCTACTACTACTACTACTACTACTACTATACTACTACTATTACAACTACTACTACTTCTACTACTACTATTACTACTACTACTACTACTACTACTACTACTACTACTACTTCCACTACTGCTACTACTACTACTGCTGCTGCTGCTACTACTACTACTACTATTACAACTACTACTACTACTACTTCTACTACTACTACTTGTATTACTACTACTACTACTACTACTACTGCTACTACTACTACTACTATTACAACTACTACTACTACTACTTCTACTACTACTACTTGTATTACTACTACTACTACTACTACTGCTGCTACTGCTACTGCTACTACTACTACTACTACTGCTACTACTACTACTTCTACAACTTCCACTACTACTACTACTTCTATTCTATTACTACTACTACTACTACTTATACTACTACTTCTGCTACTACTACTACTACTACTACTACTACTACTACTGCTACTAGTACTACTACTACTGCTGCTACTACTACTAAAACATTTTACACTGTTTGCCATAGAAACTACTACTACGATTACTGTTACTATGACTACTACTACTACTACAACTACTACTACTACTACTAAATTGATTTGGTCTTGTTTGGCCTAGAAACTACTCCTACTTTTTTATAGATACCTTAACCAAATAAAAAAGTATTTGACATATTTTTGAACATGTTCTCCCTTATTGCAAAAACATAAATAAGATAGTGTTAAAAAGGCTATCATGAGGGATTATTCAGTCATTTCATTGTACTCGGTGTAGTAAGGAAGAGTGGTGTGTCATTACATAAATACCAGGAAATAGAAGTACTAGCAATTTCCAACTAGCAAAATGATCCATGCTTCGGGGTCATTTAAACGTTAATGGGCCGAAGATGTTTTGAAATGGATCCGTCTGTGTTTATGACTGGTGTAGCTGGCAAAAACACATTGTTCACAACTTCAGTCCTCGAGTAAACTGTAATGAAAATGTACTTGTGCTGTGTACTCATGATGAAATAAGAGATGATAGGCAGACACATGGGTCGGGGTACAGGCAGGTGCATAAATTGTTGTTCTGAAAAATCACCTGGAATGTGAATTTTGAAAGAGATCTAAGATTAATTATAAAACATGGCTGTGAGGTTTTCATGGTTTTGTTTTAAAGGAGCATATATTGTTGAGCTATAATGATTAGCATGTTATTAGCTATGTAAAAGTCAAGTAAAAATGTCTGAAAAAACATTTTTTTCATTTTTGATTGCACGGTAAAACTGACAAACACACATCATGGCTGACTGTTTAGAATCCAGAGCAACGGTGGCTAATAAGCTCTGCCGATATTTTTGAGTCGATATGTTGGTCCGATATTGATTATTTTCCTTAAATTCTGTAATTTCACTTTACTACAAAGTCACCCACAGTCCCATTTTTTTTTACTGTAAATCCATAAAAGAGTACAGTCCCTGACAAAAGTCTTGTCGCTTATCCATTTTGTAGAAACAAAAGCTTATAACCTGACTTTAAATTAATCGATTGGTTTTAGAAATGTCTCGTATGAAAGCTAAAACCCTCCCAAATTATGCTCAATATACTAAAATAAATTTGCTTCACTGGAGAAAGATTGATCATTTAATGAACACAGAAAGGTCAGATTTTGGCAAGACAAAAGTCTTGTCGTCTTGTCATATGATGCACCCAATCCTAGATTACAGCCTCACCTGTGATCAGTTACTGATCAGTCAATTAGTGGGTGTGTATAAAAAGAACCCCAGCACACCAGACCTTCACATCAACTGCAGCTTGACCTCTGACAACCTGCCTAAGATCCACCCTGAGACCAAAGCGTTAATTATCAAGAGGCTGAAGACCAGATCCACTGCTGAGGTGGCTGACACCTTCAATGTGTCTCAGCGTCAAGTACAGAGAATAAGAAAAAGATCTGAAAAGACTGGAGATGTTTTTGACAAGCCCAGGTCCGGCAGACCCCGCAAGACAACTGCTCGGGAGGACCGTTTGTTGATTTGAAAATCCAATGCCCCTTTTCCACTGCAGCAGAGCTCCACCAGGCCTGGTCACCTCAAGTCCCTGTGTCAACCAGATCAGTTTGTAGAATTCTGTCTGGAAATGGCCTCCATGGTCGAATCAGTGCACAGAAACCAGCACTAAACAAAAGGCAATTAAAAAACCATGTGGCATTTGCCAAGGCCCACAGCCTGCTAAAAGGATGGACACTGGAAAAGTGGCAGAAGGTGGATTTCTCAGATGAATCCTCGGTTGAATTACATCACAGCCACCGCAAATATTGCAGGAGACCTAGTGGAGCCCACATGGATCCAAGATTCACCCAGAAAACAGTTAAGTTTGGTGGCGGAAAAATCATGGTCTGGGGTTACATCCAATATGGGGGTGTGCGAGACATTTGCAGGGTGAAGGCAATATCAACAGCCTAAAATATCAAGAAGTATTAGCACCTCTTACATTCCCAACCATAAAAGGGGTCACATTTTGCAGCAGGATGGTGCTCCATCGCATACTTCTATCTCTACATCAAAGTTCCTCAAGGCGAAGAAGATCAAGGTGCTCCAGGACTGGCCCAGTCTCCAGACATGAACATCACTGAGCATGTCTGGGGTAGAATGAAAGAGGAAGCATGGAAGGCAAAACCAAAGAATCTTGATGAACTCTGGAGGCATGTGAGACGCTTTCTTTGCTATTCCTGATGACTTCATCAACAAATTGTATGAATCATTGTCGAACCGCATGGATGCAGTCCTTCAAGCTCATGGAAGTCATACAAGATATTAAATATGGATCTCACAGCACCACTACTTAATTCACTGACCTTATGCAACATATTTTTGTATTTGAAGTAAATTATTTGTTCAATTTTCTGTAGGTGACAAGACTTTTGTCTTGCCTAAATCTGACCTTTCTGTGTTCATTAAATGATCAATCTTTCTTCAGTGAAGCAAATTTATTTTAGTATATTGAGCATAATTTGGGAGGGTTTTAGCTTTCATATGAGACATTTCTAAAACCAATCGATTAATTTAAAGTCAGGTTATAAGCTTTTGTTTCTACAAAATGGATAAGCGACAAGACTTTTGTCAGGGACTGTAGGGATGCATTTTCAGTTCTGATACGATATTGATACTTTGACTTTAAGTATCTGCTAATACCCGATATTAACAGATACCAGTGTAGGTACGGAGAATGACACTGTGAACTTATTACTCATGAGATCCAGCAGTATTCTGTAACTGTTTATCCTTCAAATCACCACTGAACAGCTTTGTATGAATAAAAGTTCAGGCTCAAGATGTTTCAGGCCAAAATCAACCTGTGAAGATTCTTACTACAGTCAAATTAAGCCCCAACCGGGATATGAACTGGACTATTGCCATGGAACCAATACCCGATCCATCAAAATTTTCAGTATCAGCGCTTATATCCGATACCAGTATCAGTATCAGTGCATCCCTATAAGAGAATTGTGTAGTCACGTTTTGGGCTATCTTTTTGTACTTAAGTGTTCAAGTAAAGCTTTAAGTGTATTCTTAAGGCAGCTGGTTGTCCAAAACTAAATATCGGCCTGTGCTTGAGACTTTAGGCCGATAGCCAATACATTAAAAAGGGCAAATATCGGTCTGTCTCTATAGTATATCCACAAACCGTACTCGGATTTGGCCGGGAACACTGCCTTATCCTGCTTGTTTCCATACTAATGTACTTGAAATGTAGTAAAATCTTTTGCATGGAGATTTCAATGGAATCATGCAGTTGGCACTTTTTTTTATTGTGCATTGTGTATCTTTTTGGTTGCGAGTTCGTCAACTGCTTGTTTCTATGAATATGTCATTACTCTACCTGAAATATTCCCCAATATGACGTTAAACAGCTCTGCCTTACGTGTGTTCAATTACAGGTGGTTTTAAAGCTCGAAAATACCTACAAAAACAAGCATTGTAACTGTGAGTGGGGTCGCCTCTCCACAGATCTGACCTGTAACTTGGTCTGGTTTGGTCTCCATGAAGATAGAAAGGCTTATTTATACCATACTGTGAAACATCCCAGACCAAGCAACAATATCTTCAAAAACATTTGACGGACCCTCCACCAGAATAGTTACACACTGCATCTTTTATCTACAGTATTTTCTCAAGATTTTCATTTTTGCTTCTGATTTCTGTTCAGTAATATACAAAAAAGATTTATCAGGGAAATCGGCACTGCTCTGGAAGTAAGATTACGTAACTTGAGCTCCTGTCCAAAACATTACATAAACCTGCCTTGTCCCCAGCACACGCACTGTTGTCTGAGGTCCTGCCAGTCCCCATCCATTGTTCATATGTCCACTACTATTTCCTACTATTTCATTTGAAATGAGGTTAAATGTCCCGGGTTCTCTCTTGTCCCCAGGCCAGAGCACGTGTCCAGGGTGCAACAGCGACCGCCTGGTGCAGCTGGCCGACCACAGCGCCCCCTACAGCAGCACGCCCGTCGATGAGCCTCCCAAACCGGGCAGTGACGGGGACGGAGACCACCTGGATGGAACCTTCAACTCCCTCTCTGCTGATAAGGTACGAGACTGTCCGAATGTGGTCTGTTGCTGTGTTGGGGCGTCCTTGGGCAAGACACCAAGATCACGATGCCTGGCTGTCATGAGTCTGCCAATCTGCCCCGGGCAATTGCGGCTACAAAAATGCGTTATACAATATTTTGTGACTGAAGTTGCTCTTATTTCTACTTACTACTACTATTGATACTACTACTACTACTACTTACTACTACTATTGATACTACTACTACTACTACTACTACTACTTACTACTACTATTGATACTACTACTACTACTACTACTACTACTACTACTACTACTACCAGTGGCGGCTGGTGAATAGAGGGCGCAAGTGCGCCGCACTCTCTAACTTAACCTCGATTAAAAAAAAAAAAATCAAAAGTTATTTAGTATTAGGCTATATGTTTAATATTTTGTTTAAAACCGAACATGTATCTCCATAGACATATTTTTATCAGGTTAAATGTGCTCATATTGCTGTATTTGAGTCACGTGGTGCATTTGAGTGGGCAGAGACTCTGCGCCCCAGTGGAAGTCTATGGAGGGCCCTGAAACATTCAGAAAATTTGACGTCATTACGTTGCTTTTGTCCATTAGTTTGTATTGCAGCCCCTGAAAAACGTCGTAGTGCGCAGGGTGGGGGCGCTCTCAAATCAACTGATTGGTTTTTAGAAACACAATTCTGACCTATGAGGATTCAGGATCAGGATTTCATCTGATCCGTGCGGATCGGATGGCTGAGTGCGGTAAGAGGAGAGGAGGGGGCCTGGCTGTGTTTGTGAATGAAGCGTGGTGCAAACCTAGGCACTGTACAGTCACTACAGGCAGCTGGACCAGACAACATAAGCTCCAGGCTCCTGAGATCCTGCGCAGATGAGCTGTGTGGGGTCATGGGGCACGTCTTCAATATGAGCCTAAGGCTGAGGACGGTACCACAGCTGTGGAAGACCTCCTGTGTGGTACCGGTGCCAAAGACACCGCACGCCAAGGACACCGCACTCCAAGGACCTCAGCAGCTTCAGTCCGGTGGCTCTCACATCACACCTGATGAAGACACTGGAGAGACTGGTCCTGGGCCGCCGTGAGCTCAGCAATGGACCCACTGCAGTTCGCATACCGGCCTGGCATCGGAGTGGAGGACACCGTCATCTTCCTGCTGCACCGCTCCCTCTCTCACCTGGAGAAGCCCGGCAGCATTGTGAGGATTCTGTTCTTAGACTTCTCCAGTGCCTTCAACACCATCCAGTCGCTGCTTCTGAGAGACAAGCTGGAGGCAGCCGGGGTGAACTGCGACCTGGCGGATTGGATCCTGGACTGCCTCACAAACCGGCCCCAGTTTGTGAGAGCCCGGGACTGTGTATCAGATGTTCGGACCTGCAGTGTAGGGGTACCCCAGGGCACTGTCCTGGTGCCCTTCCTCTTCACCCTCTACACTGCAGACTTCAGGCACAACACGGACAGCTGCGTCCTGCAGAAGTTCTCTGATGACTCTGCCATTATCGGACTCATCAAGGACGACTATGACGCAGAGTACAGGGGACTAATGCAGGACTTTGTGGACTGGTGTCAGCAGAACTACCTCCTCATCAACGCCAGGAAGACCAAGGAGATGGTGGTGGACTTCCGCAGATGCCGCTCCACTGCCCCCCCACCAGTGAACATCCAGGGAAGGGATATTGAGAGAGTGGACTCGTACAAGTACCTGGGTGTTCATCTGAACAACAAACCGGACTGGACTCACAACACAGATGCACTGTACAGGAAGGGCCAAAGCAGGCTCTACCTCCTGAGGAGACTCAGGTCCTTTGGAGTGAGGGGGCCACTCCTGAGGACCTTCTACAACTCTGTGGTCGCATCAGCCATCCTGTACAGTGTGGTCTGCTGGAGCAGCAGCATCACAGAGAGGGACAAGAGGAGACTGGCCTGTGCCTTGGGCTCGGTGCAGGAGGTGGGGGACAGAAGGGTTCTGGCCAGATTCACTTCTATGCTGGACCTGGAGTCTCGCCCTCTTCAGGGCCCTGTCTGCTCTGGAGAGCAGCTTCAGCGACAGACTGATCCACCCTCGCTGTGTGAAGGAGAGGTTCCGCAGGTCTTTCCTTCCTGCTGCTGTCAGACTCTACAACGAACACTGCTAACTCTGCTGCCTGTGCAATACTGGGACCATGTGCAAATACATAAGATGTCCAGCAGTCACTTTACCCACTACAAATGTATTTATTACTGTAAGATACTGTAGATACTTTAAAGATATAATGTTGTTTACAGTACTGTACAAACTGTAGCCACTGTATTCAGATAGCAATTTATTGTATATAGAATTTAATTTTATTTTATAATCCCTATCTTTATAGTTTGTCTATTTTTAAGTAATTCTGTACTTCTATGCTGCTGCTGTTTTCTTGCTGGGTCCCGGGGCACTCGGCGCTGGGACCGCAGCATCCACTGCCGCCGGGGCCATCGCTGCCGTAGCTGGAGAAGTCGCTCGCTGCCGCCAGCGGGGCACTCTGGGCGTGAAAGCATAGAGCAGAGGGCTTAAGTCCACCCGGTGCCCTGGTGCTAATATGGACTGGTGTAACTTTCAGACTGAAGTGGGAAGTGGGATTAAGACGAGTTTTAGAAGCAGCTCGTGCACTCGTCTCCAGGACCTTGTCCCGTGGACCGGACTGGACCGGGACATGTTGGAGACAGAACCAACAGGACAGTGGATAGAGGACACACTCTGCATTGGTCCTCTGGCTTGTTTTTGTTAGTTTGGGGCAAATCTGAGGACGGAGCCTCACAGGTAACAGTGTTATAGTGTTAACAGGTAAATGTGTAAATGAATGAGTGACGGGGCCGCTCCGGTGTTTCTGCCATGTGCTGTAGGAGCGGCTCTGATGCCGTGACCAGAGCATAATTTTTGCTGCATTTTCATGATGTTACAGGGGCTGGTTGTGAGGGCTGTTTGTGAGCGGTGTGTTACGTTGTGTTACGGTGTGTTACTTTACTGTGTTTTTACGGTTGGGTGTGAGCAAGTGCATCAGGTTGTGTTGCTGCGTAAACTTTGCGCTTGACTGTGCGTTGTGCTCCTGATAAAGTTCAGCCAATAGTGACTAAAGTGACTGTCTGTTTCTGGCATTTGTTATAATTTTATATAGCCTATACATAATACATATATTGATAATACATATTTATAATTTTGACTTATGCGCCCCCCCAAAAAATTATACCACCAGCCGCCACTGACTACTACTACTACTACCGTCTTTTCTGGACTATAAGTTGCTCTGGAGAATAAGTCACACCAGCCAAAAAAATGCATAATAAAGAAGAAAAAAAAACATACAGTATATAAGTCATATAGTAGAAGTATAGGAAAATGTATTTTATAAAATCAGAGAACAAGAACAGATATTTCAACACTTCAAACTGTCAGCCTCGGCTTGGAAGTCTGCTGCAGTTTCTGGGACATGTCTGTGCTCTGACAGAGGTGGTTATGTTGCATGAAGCGGTAACACCAAGAAGGTCTTCCCGCAAAGTCTTTTATATTCATCACCTTGGCAAAAACCAGGACGTGGAGATCTAACTGCACTGTTGACAAGCCTCTCCCAGCAGCACCTTGTTCAAGCATTGGTTTGTGAACTTGTTCCTCTAGCTGTGGTCGTCTAGCTTTTAGCCCGCGATGAGCTTTTTTGTTTACTTCATTACAGTTCGAGTATCTGCCGCCTTTCGCCAGTTCCTCACAAGTTTCTCACTCACTCCAAACTTTCTTTCTGCTCGATTACCATTTTCGGCTCACTACTTGCGGCTTTTAATCTGCAGAATATGATTTTATTTCTAGGGGCATTTGTGTTCAGTCTTTCTTAGTTGTCTTTATAAGTTGATGTTTAAATTTAAAATTTTCAGTGCTACAGGAGTAATAGGAGTAGCAGATAATGGCACACAAGCCTAGAGCTTTCTCTTGCGGCTTTCAGTGTGAAAATAATGAACATGTGAAATTATGTTTTAATATACAAGTCGCCCCTGAGTATAAGTCACAGGAACCACCCAAATCATGAAAAACGTGTGACTAAATGCCGCTACACACTCGAGGATTTTTCGGTCTTAAACGATTTTTAAACGTGCGACAAAATGCGCACACCACAGACATGAGGAGAAACTTATGAGACTTAAAATCCCTGATCACAAAGTCTGCAGCAGGATCTGTGTGCGTAAAACAGGCTGCAAAGCTGTGAGCGCGATGGCGTCAGCTGTTTCCTGTCTACAGTAAAACTATTCGCTTTGAGACTCTGAAGTGTTCAAAGATCAGAGCTCTGCACTTCCAGTTTAGACAAGTCAAAACTGTGTTATTATTATGTGTGAAATGTGGCGCAATACTTCAGATACAGGATTTTTAAAGCATAAAAGAGGTGATAAAGTCCACAGGAAGTAGACTTACTATCGCTGATCTGCAGCTTTATGCTCTGTGGACGTAAGCAAACACATGTGAGGAACAACTTTCACCTTTTTACTTTCAAAGAATGCTTCAAAGTGGATTAATAGTGTGGTTTTATGGACTGAATGTCATTATTTGCGGAGGACAATGTCTATGGATAATGTGGATCAGATGCTGCACTTTAAATTTACCACTTTATGGAAGGTGAGTAATAAAGTCTTTATTTTCTCTATATCCTGAATTTATATCTTGCGTCTCTGTGTCCATCACTCCTCTGCCCCTGACGCTCTGTTTTATCGGCTGTTACTGGAGCATCGTTGATGTTTGGTGGTTATGATCTGACACTGACACCACACACATGTGGAGCAGCGGCTTCAAAATCACACACAAAGACAAAAAGTCGGGTCAAGAAATTGCAGCCAGAATCGGGCAAATTCTCCTGTAGTATGTGGCAGCCTTTATAGTCTGAAAAATGTGGCATTACCAATTTACCTTTTTAATGAAAGAAATACAAAAAAATAGTGTAATGGGGAAAAGAAGGAACTTGCATCAGTGTTATGGTGCAACATAAAACAGTTAATAATAATTGTACAAATAAACTATAATCAAATTAATATAATGGCATTCTTGCAATAAAAAATACGTTTTTATCTCATCCTCACACAAACTAAATTACAGAATTACCTAAAGAGGAGTTAAACCTTCTTCCCACTCCTTTTCGAACATACATAATTATGTAATGTTATACAATATATATTGTGTGTGTGGGTTTTTTTCTTTTGCCTACTGTGTTCAAAATAATGGATTAAATGAAATGAATGAAGTTTATCTTTTCTTTTGTGTAACTGAAATAGCAATATAAAGTAGAATACCAAAATACTGTTTCAAATTTTTTTTAAAAACTAAAAAGCAAAGATTTTAACATCCCATATTACACTATGCTCCACTGTGTATTTAAACTCTGCAGAGCATACTTTCACTAGAATTAATTGATTGATTTCAGCCTTGGAATTGCCCATCTCTACTGAACAAAATGTAAAAAGTAACTGTTAACTTGAAAACTCCAGCTTCGTGACATAAAACGAACCACAATTCCAGGGATGTTTTTGATGAGGTAACATTATAACATGGTTTAAAGCTCACAAAAGTCAAATTAGTGTAATATAGGACCTTTAAACTAAAACATTTCAAACAGATATAAACCAAAACTATACCACTCCCTAATTTTCAACCATCTCAACATCCTCTCTTATATCATCTCAAAATACATCAAAAATTGAATGAAGTGAACTATAATTTATTGTTTAGTTGAAAGTTTAGTGACCATCCCATGTTCCACAGGAGGACGTTCTCGACCCGAACCTCCACCTGAATGGAACCAACGGCACAGACAACCCCACTTCCACTTTCCTGACCGCCCACAGTTCCTTCTACATCGGGGGCAGCCAGGGGGATGAGTCCAGCCACTCCAACACCACTGAGAGCAGGGAGGAGCTGGCCGGGAGCTACCACTACACCGACACCGGGGCTCCAGCTGCCCAGGTGTCGCTGTGCCTGTCGGGGAAGGCCTCTTCAGACGGTGGGTGTAACAGGGACTTTTGGGTGAAGACAAGATTTCTAGACTCCTTTCATAATTGGCCATTTTGAATGTCGTGAGCAAGCTTCTGAACCAAAAACACACAAAATGGCACCATTCTCTAGCTCAAAAATGTTATTCGTTAAACGTTTTAGTAAATGGTGGGTAGCAGCAACTTTATAACAGCAAAATCGTGCCACAACTCAAGAGAGGTTGAAAAACACTGGTCTAGAGCTATGTAGTCTAGAGTTTAGTCCTAGTTTATTCCCAATTTTGATGTGTGTATGTTTGAAGCATTTTGAACACAGCCATAGGTAGGTAACGATATCAAAATCCCTCGATACGACATTTTCTCGGGATGCATCTCACGGTTTGAGATATTTTGTGGATATGTTAGGTGAATGTGAGTTTGCCTTCTGTCGTCCAACAGTCCCACGCAGCTCGCAATTTAACTCTGAACGACCTGTTGACACCAAGATCTAGCGGTTGGAGTTCTTTGGTTAATCCACCTGGAATGATGGCAAACAACCAATTAGTTTGCTTCACTTGGCCACGTAAGTCTGCATGTCTCTAAGGTTATAACTAAGGTTTTCATGCTCTGTCCAAGGTATTCAGCTCATTCAGGCTTTTCAGCACTAGAGAGAGATCCTTTTTCTTTCCCATATTTCTTGAGTCTGGTGCTCTGCTTAATAATGTGAAACATCCTTCTTAATGTTGTTTTTCCTTTAGTTGGACTTAACCTGCAAACTCATCGGCTCAGGAGTCTGAGATTGATTTCACCCAAAGAGCCTGAGACACAAAACCATCCATTAGTTTCTCTGGAAAACAAAACATGTTATGACACTTTGCATAATATTTTGGAATGTGCTGTAATAATTGGATAATAAACATTTTCTTGGTCCAAATAGACTCAAACAAGGTGTGGACTTATAAGCCCATATTACAACATTTCCGATTTATGTTCTAATGTGACTTCCTCATCACAAAAAGAACTGGAGTTGTGTTTTGTTTCATTCACACATGTTTAACACACAAACCCTGCAGATTTATTAGGGATTGCATTGCCATAAATCTGTCGATACGATACACATCACGATATGTCTGTCACAAGTCAATATATCACGATACATCCCACTAAAAAACAAAGGACCATATATTGTGATTTATCAATAATTACGTATAGTATTCTGGTAGTATTGAGTACATCTTCATGAGGAAAAAAAATATGAAATACAGATTATTTAATTTTACAGTAAATGGAACTTTTCGTGAAAAACATGACCTTTGAAAAAAGAGCCAGACGCATTTTGAATTGATACAAGAATCATGCAGTGAAGTATCGATATATCACTGAATCGATTTTTTTCTCACACCCCTATTTAGGCTTAGTTCTTCTCTCAAACAGAATGCAGGAAGTTCTCCATTGCGTTTTTAAACTCCAGACACCTTCACTAGAATCATTTGGATAATTTCAGTCCTGGAACTGTCAATCTTTACTGAACAAAAGGTAAAAAATAGCTGTTAACTTGAAAACTACCACTTCATGACATTACGAAGTAGACCAGAGAATTTTGAGCATTGAGTAAACCTTAATCATTAGTCCGTTTACATCTTGAAACATGTGTGAATGATACACAACAACTCTGGGTACGTTTTTGAGGAAGTAACAGCTTTATAGCATAACTTAAAGCTCACGAGGGTCCATCTTGCGTCGTTTAGGACCTTTAAGTGTCATTTGGAGTGATTTAGGTGCTCGGTACTTTGAGAAGTGCAGTTTACATGCAGTTACAGAAAAAGGAAGAACGCAGGAGGCCTATGATTACGCTCAGCTTTCTTTCCTCTCCCATCGCTTCCAGTAATGACTCCAATCTGTTAGCATGCGGTTTGGCTAAAAACGGACCAGGCTACGGGCAGATGTGGCAGAGGGAGACGTTGCCCGAGCCGGCGTGGTGAATAGAACAGCCCCTCCCTGCTTAGCTTAGCATCTTCACCCCAGCGCAGTCAATCAAATCTAGCATTTGTCTGGAGATGGCGCTAACCTAAACAGTTTATCCCACATGCCACATCTGATGCCGCTCGCCAGCTAACGGAATACAGGATCCGAATCGGGGTTGTAAACGCTAATAAAATCGCAGTTATTTTTTACTGCTGTTTGGGCGCGTCTCCAGCTAACCACGTTCTGCCAGATCACAGCTTTTTCTCGTGTAAAAGTGTAATGTTGAAATGATTATTGAATTGGGGGGGAAGGCCTGGTTTTGGGGTGTTTGGGTTTAAAGTAAAGGGTGTAAGGAGAATGGTGTGAAAATGGATTCCATGTATTTCACTAGTACAATATAGATGCAGGTCTCGTCTTATTTGGGCCAAAGGTTATTGAAAAATTTAACTCATTCCTATGAAGTTATGCACATTTATGTCGGATTCGACCACTAACACTGCAGTGAAATGATATTGTTTTACTCTATTATTATACATTAGGGATTTAACCATATCAAAATCCATCGATACAATATTCTCACCATATGCATTTCACGGTTTGATTTATTGCAATATTTTGTGTGAATATGCTGCTTTTTTACATTTAAAAGGTGACGTTTAAAAGCGTTTCTGCTGGAATGCAAAACGCTTTTCTCCGTGGAGATGTCATTGCTTTGTCTGGAATGTTTCACAGTATGGTATGGCCTTTCTGTCTTCACGGAGACCAAACCAGACCAAGTTACAAGTCTGATCTGTGGAGAGGCGAGCCACTCACAGTCAGAATGTTGTTTTTCTGGGTGTTTTTGAGCTATAAAACCACCTGTAATTGAATACATGTAAACTAGAGCTGTTTAATGTCATACTGTGTAACATTCCAGAGAGAGCAATGACAATGACAAACAAGCAGGTGACGGACCCCCAATCAGAAAGTTACATGGTGCGCCTTTAAGTTTTACTTCGTAGTTTGAAATTGTGACATCACACGAGGGAATTCCGTAACTGTTACCTCGCAAAACTCCACTAATGTGCACAGAAATTATTATCTGCCAAATACAAATACAAGAAAACACCTTTATTTGGTGAAAATCATGTTTAAAGTATCAGAAATGTGTTTCTTAAGTGTAAAATGTGCCTTGAAAAGCCTTGAAAATATTTGGGACAGTTATATAAATAAAAAAATAAGACTTCTAAATCCTTTATAACAGGTTATAAGGCTCATGGTCTATGTAATTCTCTGTTCTTCTGTTCTTTAGTGACTGCTGAGGCAAGGCAAGTTTATTTGTATAGCACAGAGGTTTTCAATTGAGGCGCGCCTCCCCTGGGGGGCACCGAAGAGCCACTGGGGAGGCGCAACACAAGTGAAAAAACAAATAACGGTCCACATTCTGATTCCATCTCAATAGAAATCAGCAGTGAGGGAGGAGCAAAAAACGTAGGAAATATGATCCTGATGATTTAAAGTTAGATTTCACCTGGTCGGGTTCCGAGACTGCACCTCTGCCACAGTGTGTGTTCTGAGGTGCTTGCTAATGACAGCATGAGACCATGCAAAGTTCAGCATCACATTGAGACAAAGCACGCAAATTCAGTGAACAACCAGTTGAATTTTTTAAGAGGAAGCGATTTGCAGTCACAGAAAAGCATGATGCAGCCATTTGGCACTCGTAACATAAAGGCAACTGAAGCATCTTATCGTGTTGTGCAGGGTTGCCAAATACGTCGATTGCGATCTAGTCGATCGCCAAGGTAGTGTGGGTAGATCTTAGTACTTGTGACCAGTCTTGGTCTCGAGACGTGTTTGGACTCGGTCTTGTCTTGGACTCGAGGTCTGACACTTGTCGAGTGTCATCATATTTCATTACTGCTGCTGCTGTCGACAATAAACTTGTACCGGTGTGCAGGAGCACGTGAGGTGTCTCTCTGCAGCCTGTGCACTCGTGTGGAGCCCGCGGACACTGTGCAGCACATCACAAACACACACTCCCAGCATGCGGCTTATCCAAAACACTGTGTACCCTCATGTACCAGCATGTATCATAGGGCATGTTAAACTTTTAAATCATCCTACCTGTCCTGAAGTTTGTGTAATAAAAGTATGCAAATGCATCTGTATGTGCAGAGAATAGATCATGTTACTCCAGCTAGGATCTTGAAAACACAGGGTTAAACATCCTACCCACTTCCTTCACTTTGTTCATAGTTTTCTGTAAAATGCCAGTGGAAGAAAATACAATATTAAAACATGTATATTATCAGTTGTTATTGAAACTTATCATTGCAGGAACACAAAAGCTACATTTACTTCACAGGCCTGTGTGGGGGAGGGCAGGATGGGATTTTGGGGAAGGGGGGTTCACTGTCTTTACCTACTCTAAGGGGAGGCTCACAGTCACCAATTTGAAAACCCCTGGTATAATAGCACAATTCATACACAACGTAATTCAAAGTGCTTTACCAAATAAGAAAGACATCAAATCACAAAGACATTAAAATCACCATAACTACTAATTTAAGCAAAGAGACTTCGATATACTGTAATGGTCTCCAATATTATTCTGTGAGACTTTTGACGATATGATATCCCAATATTTTGATTACTGTTACATCTCTATTATATATTACATGCTACATTTTTAATTGTAGATTTGGAAAATTTTACCTGTTTTCCTAAAGCTTCTCTGTATAACTTTTAAATAGTAGAAGAATGTTCCAAAGTATGGCTTTAAATTTCGATTTCCATGGAATCATACAATCATATGTGCGTATGTATGTATCTCCAGAAAGTTCCACAGTGTTTCTTGTAGCCCTGAACCTAACCCAAAGTTCCCAAATTGTTCTTGAAAAAGTACAATACTAAAAGCCTTTGTTTTTGAAAAGAATAAATCAAATTGAATCTAAAAAAATTTGGATAGATCATTGTGAGGAACAAAATGTGATCAATTGTTTTCCGATATCACCAAGGCCTAGTTCTTTTAATTGTTTACAGTAAAAGTAAAGCTAAACAAAAAGTAAAACTATAACAAATACTAGGTGGTCTTCAACTACATCTAAATATTTTGGTTTGAGGTAAAACTGAACTGTTTTTGAACTACTACGAACTACTATTGATTCTTCATTTTGACACTGCATTCTTGGACAAGACACTTCACCTGGCTGTCGTACCAAAATGATTTATATGCCAAGCCTGATGGTCACAACTACTCGCAGTTTGACCCTGCTAAGCTATTGTTTTGTCTTGTGTCTCTCTCTTTTGTCTGTACTTGCACTTCTCTCTCAAACTCACATCTCTTCCCATGAATCTGAAAGTCGCGGAGTCGTGTGTGTCTGCGCACTGTCAGCCCGCATTAGCTGCACC
This sequence comes from Odontamblyopus lacepedii, assembly GCA_034769755.1. Taxonomy (NCBI): domain Eukaryota; kingdom Metazoa; phylum Chordata; class Actinopteri; order Gobiiformes; family Gobiidae; genus Odontamblyopus; species Odontamblyopus lacepedii. The sequence continues at coordinate 22,540,651 of CM068366.1, forward strand.
TCTTCATCCGTAATGCTAAAATAACCCTTTAGCCAGATTTATTGCTCTTAATGTGGGGGCTGTTGGCTAAGGCTATGGCCCCATGCTGTAAAAATACGCTCTGGCATTCTGTTTGAGCCAAAGAATCAGTCCCGATGCTGCCAGGAAACTATGGCTCACCATTCATGTGCCATAGGATCTGAAGATTGTGATTTATTTGATTGTTAATAATGACAAAAATGTACACTTTTGTAGATGAGCTGGACCTGGGCTGTGAGGACTTCGATGCTGTGGACCACCGGCTCAAACTCTTCTTCGACGTGGAGGTTTTTGAGGAGGAGGAGGAGCTGCATTCGTTTTTAAAGGTATTTAGACTCACCGGGCCCTTTACTAGGTAGACGGTGTACCTAATAAAATGTCCTCAGTGTGGTTTCAGTGTGGCTGCAGGTGGGGCTGGAGTTCCTCTCTCCTCTGCACAAAATCATTATGAATAAATGATCAGTATTCACAGTGGTGGTGGTGTTTGTCTATTTGGCTGGGACAGGACATGCTCATGAACATACAGTGTAGCCACAGGCTCATTTCCAGCCATTGTCGTCAGAAAATCTTTTTTATACATACACCAGTGTGTGCGTGAAGTGATTTGCCCAAGGACACAATTACAGTATGTGCTGCTGTACAGATGGTTGCACCACCAACCTTCAGGCTGGTGTATGAGCGCTCTAACCACTCCACACCTTCGCTCCACTGTGGCATCTGGTGTTCCCAGCAGTCCCCCATCCAAATCCTAACCAGACCCAGACCTGCTGATCAGACGGGACTGGGCATCTCAAGGTGGTTTTCACAATATTTAGAATATTATTAACTGCAGATCATTTGTAAAACTGATTAAAATAAGTAACTGGTGACTCAGTGGTTTAAACTTATATTCATTAACCTGAAGTTTGGCAGTTAGATCCCAGCTCCAGCCTGTGAATACTGCTGTTTTGTCCTTGGGCAAGGTACTTCACCCACTTGAGTCATGCCTTTAGTTCTACAACTGCAGAAGTTGCTTATCATCTCTGTGCATTAATAAGAAAACAGTGGATGTGTTTGAAAAGTGTTTGTGCTAGACCACTATGTTATTATTAGTGACCAGCCCACCCAAATACCTCGCGTCCTGTTCCAGCTCCAGAGGCCAGTGCCACAGCTGACTGAAGCACACTGCAGAAGAGCTGGACCTTTATATTGTGAGGATACTCCAGTAGCTCACCTTGTAAAAGCCTTTCCCCCCACAGTACAAATGCTGTTTCACTAATAGCTGGCTTAAACATGGAACGATTACAATACATTTGTGTGCTGGGCGTGCTGCTGCTGGTCGCTCTGTTGCACTAATGATGCAGAACAAAGGCATTAGATTATATCGCATGGAATTTTAATGGAAAATCAAAGCCAGAAAAAAAGTTTGGTATTAAAGAAATGTGTGAGCGGCCTTCCTATTACGTTGGAGTACATATAGCAGCGGTGGTAGTAAGATTTAAATGCCCGGTGTAAATTATAACAAGGCTGGAAATATGTTTATATGTTTATGTATATAGCCACTGTAAACCAGCTGGATCAGGGTCAAAAATGTTGTTTACGTCTTTTGTGGAAGATTACTGGAGGTGGCGAAGCGTGGAATGTTAGCTGCCATTTGCTCCCGCACGCTTATAGCTCCTGTACTAGTGATTATACAGGCTTTAACTACTTCCTAACACTAGCTTTGGGATTTAAAGATGCACTGTGTAACTTTTCTGCATCTACTTACCTCTGTGGAGATGGCATTGCTTTGCAGGGTTGTCAAAAATATGGAAAATCAGATTCAAATCATGACTAAAACAAAAAATTGGACTTTTGTTCTTGGGTTTCAAAATATTTTCAGGCATTTGAGAAAAAACATGTTGCTTTATCTTTTCTTTTTCCATTTTTGCACCACAGACCTCTTTATGAAAACAACAGAGCACGATCCTATCCTGTCATTTTGAGATATGGAAATAGTTTGGGTTAGATATGGATACAAAAGTGTTTTTTAAGATAATTGGTCGTTTTTGGCTAGGTATAAAAATAAACGCAATGTCTAAAACTTGGCTTATCTTTACACTTTATCATATGAGCTCATGAGCAGGAATAAAATGATACTCCAAAAATACACAGCACAGTACATTACATTTTACCAAAACAACAGATACATGTGAAGTCTTGTTTTTATATTGAAATCATAGTAATGGCTTAAAGTGACAACTTTTGATGATGCTCTAATTTTTATTTAATTTGATGGGATTATAACTATTGTAAATATAAATTATAGAATTAAGAAGCAATTTGCCATGAAAAGTTGAAAAATATGTTGAAAATGACAGGAAGTAGAGTTCTAAAGACTGATGACATAACACTAGGGAGAATTCTATTCAAAAGTTCGTCGCAATTTACCCCTAAGAAACAATTTTTTTACCGATACTTTAAACATGAGTTCAATAAAATAAACTTTTTTTTAAATTTGTATGTATCAGATCATTTCTGTGCATATTAGAGGAGTTATGCGACATAACAGTTGTAAAATTGCCTTGTGTGATGTCACAATTTGAAGTCTAATTTTAAACCTAAAAAATTGTCAAATTGGGGAAAAAAGTTTTTGCAAAAATCCTGAATATAATTACCTTAACTGTGTTTTAGTAAAATTAGTAGTCTAACCTGACACTTGAATACTCTGTCTGCGTCTGGGGCGCGTGACTAACATTGGAATATTACTAAATAAAATAATAGCAGGGCGTACTTTTATAATGATTCGGTGTATTTTTACTGCAGTCGGTGTTATTTTCGGTGGCTGTGTGTGAGCAGACCAGACGTTTTCAAGCTGAACCATAACTCACTTTCACGCACTCGGGCCAAATAGTTTCCAGCGCCTTCGGGGACACAGAGCGATGAAAAAACGTTGCAGATTTTCCTTCGCCAAGATAATTTGCTTGGCTTGTAATATGGTAACTTGGATTTTGTAGGTTTGAAAATGGATTGTAAGAAAAATCGAATTAAAAAAGTCTTAATTTGAGTAGTGATTTTGGCTTTTGTGAGCGTCATGGTCATGTTGGAATATTGTTACCTCATCATAAACATACATGGAGTTGTGTTTTTGTTTCATTCACATATGTTTGAATAACCGTTTATTATTTGTGGCCGTACCGGCTTGTCAAAGCCTGATCTCGTCAGATCTCAGAAGCTAAGGGTCTGGGTAGTACTTCGATGGGAGACCACTGGGACTACCAGTGGGGCGCCAGTCACAAAAACTGCTGTTGTGTCCTTAGGCAAGACACTTCACCCACATTGCCTAGTATGAATGTGGAGTGTGCGTGGCCAGGACTCCCTTGAAAAAGAGATTAGTAATCTTAATGGGACTTTCCTGGTTAAGTAAAGGTTAAATAAAATGTAATGAAAATAGTCTGTCTACAACTCCAAATCACAAAACGCTGTTGACAGCTACCTTTTACCTGTATTACATCATCACAAGGTAAAACTTAATTTAATACTTTTACTTTATGTGTAAAATGGATCAAAATTTCTCATATTTAGGATACCAGGTTTGAAATTTCATCTTTGTTTTCTGGTCAAACATTCCGGACCAAATTTCCTCACGTGAGAAACCAAAAATGCCTTCATCCTGCTGGTATTGCGAATGTGGCTCTTGGAGTCAAAACACAGCCGCTGTCTGCCTCTAATTACAGTTCGCTGTTAGCATGCTAGTTGTTAATATTATCGCAAAGCTTGTAAACTCATTGCAGTGAATAATTACAGTGTTAGGGATATGTTACCAAATTCAGAAATAAGTTTGGACCTCTTTAAACTGTAAAATGGACTAGTTCTGTTGATGAGGGTAAAAAATCATCCGTCTGCTCCAAACCACACGTGCTTTTGGCTGTGCACTTGTCCACTAAAAAGACCCAAGCTCGTCACTGACTATTTGAAACTACTGGATCTTGATTCGATTAAAATTTCATTAAATGTGCACCGTGTAACTTTTCTTGTGGAGGGTCCGGAATGTCCCACAGTGTAGCATTAAAACTCCTCAAACATACCTGGAGTTATACTTAGGTTCATTCGCACTAGTTTAATGGATCCTGTTTAGTACATTTGTTCCCTCTGAGCACTCGAATAACGTGACTTTGAATCTGGCAGGATTGTTACATCGTAGGTAAAAGTCACGGAGGTCTCTAGCGTGAAAGATGCACTGCATAACTTTTCTCGCGCATGGTACCCCAGCTGCTTGTCTCCAGGGAGCTGTTATTGCTTCGGAATGTTCCACAGTGAAGCAATAAACTCACCTATCTCCACAAAGATAAGCGAAAACTGAACTAGGCCAAGAAACAGGTCTGATCTGTGGAGAGGCGTCCCTGTGTATCATAAGAATGCTTATTTTTCATGGTATTTTTCATCTATCAAAGCATCTTTGATGCCATACTGTGGAACATCGCAAAACAATTGCATCGCCATGGAGACAAGCGTTGGACCCTCATACCAGAAAAGTTACACAGTACACTTTAAATTGCATTGCTATGTCCTTCTTCATTTATAACTTGCATTTTGAGTTTTCATATAGTGTGGTATGGAGCTTTACATTCGATTTTATTTTTCAAAAACTTCAATCTCGTTTTATTGGTCTATGAAAATACCCTGCCTAAGTAAAAGTATTAAAGTACTTGTTTCAAAATGTACTTAAAGAGTAAAAAGTACAAGTATTTCGCAACTTTTGAGATCTTACAAGGCTTCTAATGTAGTGATTTTGAGATCAATTTGTGCTGAATTTTGTGATATTTGTGTATTTTTGTTTGCTCTCTCAGACAATAATAACAAAAATATACTTGTACTTTTCAGCCCTGTTCAAATACATTGTGGAGTACAAAGTACAAATACCTGCTCTCCAATGCAATGAAGTAAAAGTAAAAAGTATCCACTTTCAAATCTACTTAAGTAAAGTACAGATACCTCCATTTTTTACTTAAATTTACACTGTGCAACTGCTTGTTTCTATGGATATGTCATTGCTCTGCATGGAATGTTCCACAGTATGACAAGAAACAGCTCTACTTTATATTTATTCAATTACAGGTAGTTTTATAGCTCAAAAATACCTAAAAAACAGGCTGATTGTGAGCGGGGTCACCTCTCCACAGATCTGACTTTTACCTTGATCTAGTTTGGGCTCCATGAAGATAGAAAGGTTTAATGCCATACTGTGAAACATTCCAGACAAAGCAATAAGTGACAAAAAATCTGACAAAACAAAAAAAAGTGATTCTTCTCAGTACTTCCTTTAACACATATTCTAACCAGAGGAACTGCGCTGACAGCTTTAAGATCGCAGTGACAAACCTGGTCTGGTGTAACATCCCATTCACTCTCATTCTTTTCCATCTCCATGTGTGTGTTCCTTCCTTCTGTCTAGTTCATTCACGACTACCCGCTTTGTTTATGTATCCCTCTCCGCAGCTCTCCAAGACCTCCAGAGAACAAGTCCAAATGTTGAAATAGCGATTCAGAACCTCCGTCTGTTGCATGTTATCATGCGAAATTGGCTTTTTTAAAGTTTCAGCCATGTCATAACATCTCTTCCTCATCAAAAACATACCTGGAGTTATATTTAGGTTCATTTGCATTGGTTTGATGGATTCCGTTTAGCAAGTTTGTTCCCTCTGAGTGCTCCAATAACATGTGGCTTTGAATTTGCCAGGATTGTTACATCATAGGTTAAAGTCTGGAGGTCCCTTGCACATTTTTTTAAGTCCATAAACCATCGCTTAGACTTGTTCTAAGAATTTTTGAATTTCTTGTTCCAAGCACTTGCAATGGAAGCCAAATTGCATCCATTACAGTTGCGTGGTTCTGTTAGCATGTCAGAAAACGTGGCTAGCCCTTGTTGTTGTTTGTTTTTTCATTGGTAATTCCCTCTGCTGTTGGTGATGGCGGCCTAACCCCCGTTCTCAGTATAGGGAATATAACTATTATTATAGGTTCTAAAACATGAAATGACAAAAGGAAAGGGACTTAAGAGCATGTTTAAAAGTCAGTAACAATACAAGAATGTATAATATTTGTTCTTAGAAGTACATATGACACTAAAACATAATTAAAAGGCCCTTATTACTATTATTTTCTCTGTTCTAATGTCGTCATCTCAAAGACACTTGGAGTTGTGTTTTGTTTCATTCACACGTTTAACACTTAAACTGCATATTTAGCCTGAGTTCTTCTCTCAAACTGAAAACACTCTGTTCCACCTTGTGATGTGGTAATGCAGGAAGTGCACCACTGTGTTTTTAAAATCCATACACCCTCACTAGAATCATTTGGATCATTTCAGCCCTGGAATTGCCAATACTACTGAACAAAAGTTAAAAGGAGTTGTTAACTTGAAAACTTCATGACATCACAATGTAGAACAGAGCATTTTGAGCTTTGGTGTTAGGGTTTGGTGTCTTGTCTGTCTGCCCCCCCCCCCCCCCAGCCCCCCCCTCCCGTCTGTGTCTGCACCTCACCGGGGGTGTGGCTGAGCTTTAGCTGCTGCCTCACCTGTGGCTCATCACCAGTCAGCCCCACTACAGCCCTCTCCCTGTGAGCTCTGGTTTGTCACTTCATTCCTCGTCAATTCCTCGTCTACCCTCGTCCTGTCTGTCCTCGTCGTCCAGTCTGTCCGCAACCCGTAAGTCTACCACAGTGTCCTTCCGGTCTATGTCTCCAGCTCCCATCACCACATCCTGCATTCCCTGCAATAAACCTCTTTAAAACCTACCTGCACTTCTGTCTCTGCTTTGGTGTCCTCTACCACACCCAAAACATGGCATTTGGAAATGTAGACCGAAAAATAATAAAAGGTTATTCAAATGGGTAAATGAAACAAAAGAAAACACAACACCAGGTCTGTTTTTGAGGAGGTATCAACATTTTAAAATGCCTTAATGATAAGATAAATACTTTATTGATCCCCAGAAGGGGAAAATCAGATAATTTCAGGTAAATTTCAGAAGAGTCTGTTTTGTGTAATATTTTAATTCAGTGATATAAGATTTTACTAAAAACAAGTTGTTGTTTTTTGTGTTTTAAAATGATTTCGGTGAAGTTTATAATTTATTATAATGTTACTTCCTGTGTGGACCTGGGCAGCAGATATGACATAGGTAGAGGTAATTCTGTAACTATTACCTAGCAACCATAATCTAAAGGGGCAGAAGTTGTCTAAATTGCATAATAGTTATGTTACTGTTAAATGAAGGTTTAAATTGTCTTTGCATTTTGGAATTTTCTGTGTAGATGACATATGTAGAGGACTTTCTTTATTTTTATACTTTTATTCTCAACTTTTTCCCTACAAACTGCCACTTAACTGACATAAAACTATTATAAATATTGATCACATGTACTATCCACCAAGCCAGGTCAGAAATAGAAAACCTGTCACACACACGTTAAAAGTCTGCTGTTTTTCTTGTTTTCCTGTTCTCCAAAGATGTCAGCTGTCAAATTCGGAGAGCCCGGGGAGGTGCCGTCACTGCTGGTGGTGTCCAACCTGAGGATCTACTTCTTGGAAATCACGTCGGATACACAGTAAGCACAATGCAGTGGAAGTGACACAATGAGACACAGTGGGGCAGGAAGAGGCACGTTTATTCATGATATTGTCTCCAAGAATGGGTTTGTACTTTGGGATCCTTGGTGGGAATATTTTGATGTGTCTATTTACAGCACAGCAAATAAACATGTCTCCAAGTAATTTATTCACGATTTCTTACATCGTGGTAAAGGTGCATTGTGTAACTTTTCAGGTGGAGGTCCTGTCAAACACTGGAGATGTCACTTTGTCTGTCCACAGTATGACATTAAACCTTTCTATCAACGCCTGTTTTTCTCGGTATATTTGAGTTATAAAACCACCTGTAATTGAATAAATGTAAAGTAGAGCTGCTTAATGTCACACTGTGGGACACGAGCAGAGCAATGACATATCTATAGAAACAAGAAGGTGACGGACCCCAGCCTAAAAGTTACACAATGCACTTTATAGACGTAAATAGATATATAGAAATATTTCAGTTCTAAATCAAAAGTATTTCATATTTTGAGATAAAAAAAAAATCTCACTCACTCACTACTATAATTCTGGTGCTTTCCCAAAGCCTGAAAGGACCTTTTGGAGCTTTCTATCATGTCATGTGTTCCCTCATTAAAAACACGCCTGAAGAGGTTTTAGATGTTATTCTGCATGTTTGAGTGATCCAGCAATGTCTCCGGGTCCTATCAAACTAGGGCTGGGCGATATGGACCAAAAAATATATCTCGATATATTTTGCTATATCTTGATATACGATATATATCTCGATATCTTTACAGGAAAAATACAGCCTCCCCAAACTACTGCAAAAACAGACAAATTTTATCTGATTAATATTCATTTAGTACTGCACTTAAACACTCTGCACCCCTTTTTGGACCCTCACCCACAGTTTAAAAATCTCTTCTTTAAGAGAACTTCCACTGGCACTTTAAAGAAAACTGCTTCAAAGTGAAAAAAGTGGCTAGGATTTTTAAACCTGTATTTTGACATTCCTAACTGGAGTTGCATTCTCTTGTTTTAAAGTGATGTTTAGTCTCTGCACGTTTACCAAACCAAACGCACATTGTGACAAATATGATCGCACTCAGTATTCAGACCTTGAGTCCATGACAAGACCGAGTCCAAATGCTCTCGAGTCCGAGACAAGACCAAGACAAAGCTCTCCTTTAGAGAGGGAAGTCCAGTGGCATGGGGCTGTCTAATGAGTGGTGGGTCAGGTGTGGGTCCTGCTGCGGGGCGCTCCTCGTTTAAGGTGGGCGTGGGTGTGTTTTGAAGCGGAGTTTGTTCGTATGAGTGATATCGGCGCACACGCAGAGCTTGTATGCGGGGGTCGTGCGCTGGGCAGGTGCATTTAGAAAGTTTAACTCGTCACGTTACGTCTGTGCGCAGCTCCTTATTGTAGCTACAGAAGCACTCGCACAGAGGCGCCTGTTTTGATTTCCACGTTCGCACAATGAAATATTTGCTCTCAAATGCGAGTGAAATGGGCGCACTGTAGAGCCCTGGTCCTAGTCCTGGTTTAGTCCACGGCCGAGCCCCAGGCTCTGCGGCCGCGTTTAGTCCTGGTTTAGTCCTAGTCCTGGTTTAGTCCGCGGCCAGCTCCGGGCTCCGGGGATGAGCACAGGGGACATAAGCGAGCAGGCGGAGGCGACCGCGGCACAGAGAAGTCAAAACAAGCGAAGCGGCGAAACCAGAAGTAAACGTAAGCATTATAGCGATATATCGATATGTCAGAATTCATATCGAGTTTAAAAAATATCTCGATATATTTTAAATATTGAGATATCGCCCACCCCTATATCAAACCCTTTTTATAATCTGTACGAGCCTGTGCAAAGCTGCGGTGCCCACAAACCTGTGTCACCCATGCTGTCACACTCGCAAATATGCAAAATTTGCGTGACACAAAACAATACACTACAATCTGTGTGTAGAATCCCTCATTTGTCCAGGTAGAATCCTTGGCAACGGGTAGAGTTCAATTTGTCAACTGGACAAGAGTTTTTGATAGAAGACGTTTCGCTGCTCATTCAAGCTGGCCAACATGATATTCCTGTCTACTTCTAACCCACAAACACTTTAAGACAGAAACTGATCCACCCTAAGGACAAAACTCCGAGCCACAAAGTGATATTGGAGAGCGATTGGAGAAACAAAACAGCCACTAAACAAGAGGATGTACCAGCACAGACAAGAAAGCCAGAGTGGACCTCAATCTGCCGTACACCTCCATCTTAAAGCCACGGGCCACTCCTTTGCAGATCTTAGCCAGAGAGAAGAATTGGTTTGAACGTGGAGTTAGAAAAGCCATCTTTGTTCAATTCAATTCAATTTGATTTCTATAGCCCAGAATCACAATAAGAGTTGCCCCAATGGGCTTCATAGTGAATGACATGGAAACATAATCTGACATAGACATCAGCAAACACATTATCCCATCCTCAGTCTCTTAATGAACACATGATCCTTGGTGCCAAAGAGCAAAAAACCCACCGGCGGGTGCAGTATGGGAAAATTCTTTCCTGTTGCCAACCAGCTGTCGCCATGTGGCACCTTCAGACCTGAGAGCTTTGAGGAACCAGTCACTTTATAGAGAGCAGGTTAAAAAAGAGAACTCTTCTTAAACAGAAATGGACGACTCAGACACCATCTGTCTCCAAACTATAACTGCATTCTTAAATCTAAATGAAGAAAACAATAGGTGTAGCCAGGTCAGGTCCAGAGGTGTGAAAACACGCATTATGGCCCTGTATGATTCTGCTAATTTGACCCCACAATAAAAGGTAAGCATGATACAAAATACACTACAACTTCACAAACCTGACGTGATGTGCAGCAGTTTCATTAGAGGCGTATGCACTCTGATGGAGTGACTGAACAGCAAAAATTTTAACATTAAGCATAGCTTTTTTATAATAATAAAAAGGTAACATGGTGAACTAAATATGTTATGTGTTAGCAGTTAATACCCATAGAATTAAAGGTTTAAAGCAATCAGTTGGATATCTAAAATTGGAGATAAAAAGCTTTAAAGTAAAGTAAAAACTGCGTCTTTGTTGGGAATTTATGAGCTAGTGATGTACCAGGTTGAGATATAATGTTTGTAATCTTCTGATATTTCAATTGATATTTTTTTCTTTAGCATAAATGGAAACTATGGCTGTGTCCGAATGTCAACCCTAGGCCCTAACCCCTCATTCACCACATAGGCTTGCACTCTTTAGCGCCCTCTACATTGCACTCATTCACAGAGAGATTTGGACACACTACACGCTACATTCGGGTCACGTGACTCTGGCATCTAGGTGAAAAAAATCTGCTAAACTCTGATAAAACTTGATTTCTGTCATAACTAATGATCAGATCAGACTGGCACACAAGTGTATATGGACTAAAAATAATCATATGAGTTTTTGTCACGTTGGATTTCACGTAAACTGACTGGGATATTTGCTTTTTGTCTGAGATGTGAAAATCTTTTCTCTTTCTCTTTTTAACAGCTGGAGCTAAGGCAAGCAAGTGTTTTATTCAGAATCAGGATCAGAGCCATAAACCAGCACTTTTATCCGCTTCATTCATTTGGGTTGTGTCTAGTTAAACACCTGTCATTGAACGCTGTTGTTTTCCCCACTCTCCCAGTGCATTGTGGTCTAAACTGACCCCTCTAGTGAACACAGATGCTCACTACTTTTCAAGGTGCATTGTGGGAAATTTTGAGTGCACTACTTTTTCCCCAACTGGGCGTTCGGACACCATGAAAAATGGCGTGACATTGGGACACAGCCTTATCCACCTTATTCTGGAAATTTCAGTAGGCGCTGTCATTATTCAGGTTGTATTATTTTATATGGGGCCGATCTTGACAGTAAATAAGTTCAATACGGACGATAAAGCAGTTTTAAAGCTCCCAGAGAATTGGTGCCGTGTGACGTGTTGGTCACATGAAAATGTATTATTTTATGTCAGATTTAAGATACAAAATGTTTCCCAAATTCTCCATTGACTTGAGTGGGTTCCCCATTTAACCAGAAGTGCCACCACAGAAAAGCGTAGTTTAGGTGCATTTAGAGTCAAAAGGGCAAATAAGGTGAATATTTACAGCAAGTGTGTTAGTACTTTAGAATCATTTCCTTTCTCACCGCAGTTTTGGAAGGTAACATCATTAATGTTAATAAAAGGATTCTTTCAACAATATAACACGCAGATTATGTAGAAAGATCGGTATTCCCAGATCTTTGTCATAAAACAAAATGTCTGGTGAGGTTAAAAAGACTAGTTTAGTGAGCACAAGTTTCTCATAAATATATTTTATGAAACATTAAACCCTAATTAAAAGTTACGGCCTTATCATAAAAGATATTGGTTTAGTATGGCTCCCAACAGCGGATGGGTTAGATTGTGTTGCGTTGTGTTTCCTTGAAAACATTTTAGATTTACCGTAACTATTGTGCGAAGAGCATGGTGTAATACGCGGCTGGCTGGGATCTCAAAATCGCATACGCCACACGAGAGTCCATGTCTCACACGCCCTGCAGGATTGGGGTGGCATTACATAACTCAGGCAGCTTTCTGGGTCACATCTTGAGAACACATTGACCTCAGAGTGTCCAACCCACATGTTTCCCCCAACTTCTGCTCGCGCCTCTCCTCCTCCACTCCTCCACTCCACTCATCCTCCCCAAACAAGCCCTCGGCAAACAAGACCTCCACTAGAACAGCCAAAAAAAGTACTCAAGAAACTGTAAAGACACTCAAAGGTGCGCTGAGGGTCCGCTACCTGCTTGTCTCCATGGAAATGTTATTGCTGCATCTAGAAGCAGGTTACAGTACTATGTTACATTACAATTCAGATCTGTGGAGAGTCGCCCCTATTCACAAAAGGAATGATTGTATTTCTGAGCAATAAAAACACCCGTAATGTATAAATTCTAGATGGGAAAGTCATACCACGGAACATTCCAAGGAAAGCAATAACATTTCCATGGAAAATAAAGTATATGTAGTGGTCTAGGAAATGACTCATGTAAGAGTAAAAAAGTATTACCCAAGTAAGAGTAATTTTAACTTTCAGGACGTGATATTGGATTTCAAATTTAAATCCACTTCATTTGAAGAAAAAAAATATATAAAAGGACAGACAGAAAAATTAGACAAACTAAATCATATCTGAAGGAGCGGATGAAGAAACACAAACATTCAAATAATTTCATGTTGTCCATATAAAGTAGGAATAAAAGTATGGGCTCTGAAAACTACTCAAGTATAATTTCACGGACAAGTTACTCAAACAAATGAAACTTCTGGCAACGACATTTTCAACAAACCACTGACGCTCACTCACTCGCCTTCACTCGCTCTCAAATTGTGCAATAAATACCCATGATCTGATTCCATATCTGGTTTTGATTTCCACAAAATAAAGCCGATACATTACAATTGGGAACGAGCGGAAAATCAGATAACTGGGATAATCAGATAACCCAGTATTTAGATCTTGTTTTGGGTGTTTACGGAACAGTCAGTGTCGGTAAATCAGTGGATTTTTAAACTGTTGTATTCGAGAAGACAGAAGTACAATGAGTTTTAAAATAACTCTTTGGGCCAGGAGGTATAAGAAGCAGTGGGACTGGTTTAATGCACTTCAAGGCAGCACACACATCACGTCTGTTTTTATGCATGTATTTTATATGTTTTTATAAGGATAGGTGTGCTGAAACACTCAAAGCAATGCATCTGGCTTGTCTAATGCAATTGTGATGTCCTTAATAAACATAAATAAATAGTAAACTTACATTTATAGTTTTTTTTTCACCAGAAAGCTGCAAAAAGTTGCCAAAAACCATTACAAAAATACAGTTCATCAAATACAGATCATTATATTTAAGATTTTACTACAAATGTAAAGGATTTTTTTATCCAGTTTGGCAATTTTTTTAGGTTTCAGTTTTCCTGGTCGGGAGTCATGACATCAGACTAGGGAATTTCTTAAATGTTACCTAGCAACCATACTGTACGCCGGGCCAAAACCCCTCTAATGTACACAGGAATCATTATTTGATGAATAAAATTTTAAGAAACCACTTTTATTTATTTGAAATAAGGTTTAAAATATTGGAAAAATGTGGGACTCCCTCCTTCCTGTAATTTTCAACATGTTTTTCAACTTTTCTTTTTTGATTGGTGTAAAACTATAATTTATATTTACACCCAGTTTTATTCCACCGGTGTAAATCAAAATTTGAGAATATCCATAAATTCATATAAAATATATAAAGTCATAAACACATGGTCTGGTCACAGTATATAGAGAGTGGGTCTTAATATCTGAACAATACTTCCTTCTGTACTGCTGCTTTATGTTTCTTTACCATTGCTGGCATGTGATTTTCATTGCCAATACTTGTATCTGCCGTCTGTTACCAATGTTGCTCTCCCTAAAGTCTTTACCATTGTTGGTATCTATGTTCCCTCGCGCCTGGTCGCCTGCCTGGTCTCTCGGACCTGACCCACATAGGATTTTTCAGACTGCGCATTAAATAATTGCTTGTAGTTTGTTTTGTTTTTTTAATTAGACTGATATCTCCACATACTGATATATACACAGAACAGACTCACCATCAGCAGACATCCCTCTGTCACAGAAAGAACACTCATATTCCGCTGTCCTTTAGTCCGACAGAAGCTGAAGCATCAGCGGGACCAGCTGTTTTTTTCAGCACAGTTTATGCAAATTATCTAAGCAGTTTTATGTTTTGTTTCTGTAAAACGTGCAAAGCTGCATTATATTATCAAACAGGCTGATGTGGCTCTATAACGGGTGTTGTTTATGTGTTGTAAAGTTGAGTTTATTTATTTGCAGAAGATTTTAATGAATAATTACAGTATTTATCTGTACAGTTCTCGAAGTCTGCTCATAGTGCATGCCGCTCAGACATATTTCAATTTGCTCAGTGCTGAAAAAAATGAGAGGGAACATTGGTTGGTATCCTTATGTTTATTGCAGTATTGATTGTATTTCTGTTAGAGGAATTAGTATATGTAGCAGCCCGAATGATGATTTAAAAGGAGTCAAATACTGGGAAAAATGTGCAAAAATGGGTTTAAAGCATTATGTTTTGAAAGCTATAGAGCTCTGGATTGAATGAAGTATGCATTCAGTCTTTTTTGTTTTGTATGCAGTAAATCACAAGTGAAATTGTAAATGCAGACTTGCTTTCCATGTGCTGCTCTTCTGTCTTGAAATTTCCGTTATTGTTTAACAGGGTTAGGCATTATAAGTATTTTTACTTCAGCCTAAACCCTTTCGTCATGGAAGCCTGTTTATGTATCATATTGTTTTGTGGTGCTGCAAAATGTCCAAATAAAACTACTATATCTATCTATCTAACTCCAGAAATCAGACTGTAGATTTTTGATGCACCTGTAAACATACTATAGCCACTGATTGTGTTGTTGTTGTTGTTGTTGCATTCTTCCAGCAGGGGGCAGCTGTCCGACTGGCTGGCGAAGCGGGACAGCCAGCCCATCCTGGAGCTGAGTTACCTGGAGGTGGGGCTGGGCTCTCAGTGCATGCACATGGAGTTCGGGGAGGGGGCAGCGGCCTACACCCTGCTGGTGAAGGACAGCGCACGATGCAAGAACTTCTTTGGACGCCTCACAGGTAACGCTGGAAGAAGGCTGGGACGGAAAAGCACGGAGTGGATTACAGGAAATTGAGTTTGTCTTTCCATTTGTTAGCAAGTCTGTGGCTGCCCTGTCAAAAATGTCCTGCAGAAAACTGTGCTGCTAAATCATCTTGTCATTACATGAACCATACGCCTGCACTCTTGATTTAAAGGTGCATTGTGTATTTTTTCTGGTGGAGGGTCCTCAAATGCTTTTCTCCACAGAGATGTTATTGCTTTGTCTGGAATGTTTCAAAGTATGGCATTAAACTTTTCTATATTCATGGAGACCAAACTGGACCAACAAAGTTACAGGTCAGATCTGTGGAGAGGTGACCCCGCTCACAGTCACCTTTCTGTCTTCAGAATGCTTGTTTTTCTACGTGTTTTTGAGCTATAAAAGCACCTGTAATAAATGTAAGGCATGTTTAATGTCATACTATGGAACATTCCAGGCAGAGCGATAACATATCCATAGAAACAAGCAAGTGACGGACTCCCAACCGAAAAGTTTCACAGTGCACCGTTAACGAAACATACTACAATCCAACAGAACCTGGGTTCCCAGAGCCTTAACCTGGTGATTAGGGGTGTAAGAAAAAAACTGATTCAGTGATACGTCATTGCACAATTCTAGAATCGATTCAGAATGCATCTGAATCAGTTTTTAAAATAATATTTTTCACAAAAATTAATTAGTTGCATTCACTGTTCTCATGATTTAAAAAAGGTAATAAATTATATTTCATATAGTGTTGTTCTCGTGAAGGTGTAGTTGAGAATATTATTAGAAGTAATTATTGATAAATTGCAACATATCATCCATTATTTTACTATGGGGATATGTCATGATTAGGGCTGTCAGCGTTATCGTGTTAATCGCGACTAGATTAATGCAATTCATAACGTGTGGGGTTTTTTTTTTTTCGTGATTAGAGTTCCCCAGCCTTTTGTTCCTTCTAAAAACGCAATGATTTGTTTTGTTTTTTTTACTTGCAATTAGAGTTAGCTAACATGTCATCTCTTCTACACATCCGGAGACAGTGTTGAGAAGGTTACTTTTAAAATGTATTCCCCTACAGATTACAGATTACACATCCCAAAATGTAGTTTGTGACATAATCCATTAAATTACTTAAAGGGAGTAACGTAATCTGAATACTTTGGATTACTAGCAACCAACTCCTGCAAATTCTTATTTGGTTTTAGACTTGGTTTAGACCTGGTTTTAGTCTTGGTGTTAGTTCTGTAGGGTGCGATGTACGGGAGGAGGCGCGGTGTATGCGGCGTACGGGAGGAGATGAGGTGTGTGTGGTGTATGGGAGGAGATGAGGTGTGTGCGGTGTACGGGAGGAGATGAGGTGTGTGCGGTGTACGGGAGGAGATGAGGTGTGCGCGGTGTACGGGAGGAGATGAGGTGTGTGTGGTGTACGGGAGGAGATGAGGTGTGTACGGGAGGAGATGAGGTGTGTGCGGTGTACGGGAGGAGATGAGGTGTGTACGGGAGGAGATGAGGTGTGTGCGGTGTACGGGAGGAGATGAGGTGTGTACGGGAGGAGATGAGGTGTGTACGGGAGGAGATGAGGTGTGTGCGGTGTACGGGAGGAGATGAGGTGTGTACGGGAGGAGATGAGGTGTGTGCGGTGTACGGGAGGAGATGAGGTGTGTGCGGTGTACGGGAGGAGATGAGGTGTGTACGGGAGGAGATGAGGCGTGTACGGGAGGAGATGAGGCGTGTACGGGAGGAGATGAGGCGTGTACGGGAGGAGATGAGGCGTGTACGGGAGGAGATGAGGTGTGTACGGGAGGAGATGAGGCGTGTACGGGAGGAGATGAGGTGTGTACGGGAGGAGATGAGGTGTGTGCGGTGTACGGGAGGAGATGAGGTGTGCACGGTGTACGGGAGGAGATGAGGTGTGTACGGGAGGAGATGAGGTGTGTGCGGTGTACGGGAGGAGATGAGGTGTGTGTGGTGTACGGGAGGAGATGAGGTGTGTACGGGAGGAGATGAGGTGTGCGCGGTGTACGGGAGGAGATGAGGTGTGTGCGGTGTACGGGAGGAGATGAGGTGTGTGCGGTGTACGGGAGGAGATGAGGTGTGTGCGGTGTACGGGAGGAGATGAGGTGTGTGCGGTGTACGGGAGGAGATGAGGTGTGTGCGGTGTACGGGAGGAGATGAGGTGTGCGCGGTGTACGGGAGGAGATGAGGTGTGCGCGGTGTACAGGAGGAGATGAGGTGTGTGTGGTGTACGGGAGGAGATGAGGTGTGTGTGGTGTAAGGGGAGGAGATGAGGTGTGTGTGGTGTAAGGGGAGGAGATGAGGTGTGTGTGGTGTAAGGGGAGGAGGCGCACACGGTCTATGGGTTCATGCAGCGTATGCGAGAAGATGCGGCGTACGGGAGGAGGCGTGGTCCACGTATTTAAAGCACATAGCAAATAGTACATTTATGTTCCTGAAGTGGCACTGGCACCACCCGCATAGTTGCAGGAGGCTAACATTAGGTTTAAAAAATCTCGACGTTGAAAGCCGCTCGGTTGCTGCAGCAGAGTCTGCATTGCACAGTCAGATTCCGCTCGTCCCTTCTTCTTTAAATACAAAGTGATGCTGAATTTTGCCTGTGCACTGTTGGCTCTGTTCTACTGACTCCTCGACTGCGTCCATTGTGTGACTGACGCAGCACCACCAGCATTACCAGGACGTTTACAAAGCTCTTATTCCGTGTTCTGTTTGGGTTTCAGGCAATGAGTGGAATTACCGAAATAAAAAGGGTTAAAGCCCAAAATCTGAAAACAGGAAAATACTATCGTGTAATCCATTTATTTCAACAAAGTAACTGTAAACTAATGACCTCTCATTGAAACAGTAACTGTAACGGAATACAGTTACTCATAATTTGTATTCTAATTACGTAACTCCAGTACATGTAATCCATTACTCCCCAACCCTGTCTGTAGGCAGCTCCTCTGGCTGTTTTGCTTTCAAACTACAGAGCGCCGTGTTTCAGTAAACTTACCGCCGTCATGGAGAAACAGAGGACTCTACAATTTACAAGTCAAGAGTTAAATGCAGCCCGTGTCAAGCAGAGTTTCAGTACCACCGAAGTACATCTAGTCTAAGTTAGCACCTCCGAGCTAAACACCCGGGAAGAGTTGCCGCAGACCTGTGGATAATCACATGGCAAAGAAAATAACTACAGCGATTGCTAAATGGGTACGAATTGTGATCAATATGCGATTAATCGTGATTAACTATGGAATTTCTGATCTTAATCGAGATTTTAAAAATGAATCATTTGACAGCCCTAGTCGTGATATATTGAATCGTGACATGAATATTGTGATATGCATTGTATTGTATTGTCAAACTCAAGGCAGTGCACATCCCTACTGCAGATAGAGACTATTCAGATATGAAAGAGTCCTTTTAGGTTTAAACCAACTGCATTTCAACATTGAACCTGAGAACCCAAATAAGAGTCATGTGAGGCTCATTCTGCTTTCTGATTGGATAACTGTCATTAGACCCAAAACACCTAATTTTAACAAACAACCATCATATCCAATATTTAAAAATTATATTTGATTTGAACATGTTAAACTCATATCCGTAGACACAGACAAGTCATGTTTGTTGAATTTTAAATCAAAATCGTGCGTACAGTGCCTTTAAAGATGCATTATGTAACTTTTCTGGTGGAGGGTCTGTCACTTCATGAAGATGCCACTGCTTTGCCTGTAATGTTTCACAGCGAAAACCTCAACCATTGTGCACAGAGACAGTTGAATGAATGCGCGATAGACAAGTTTAATGCCATACTGTGGAGCATTTCAGGCAAAGCAACAATATCTCTATGGACACAAGCAGGTGGCGACCGTCCATCAGGAAAGTTGTCGGCCTAGAGTATAGTACAATTCTACTGGAAGGTCTGAAAGCAGCATGTATGATGTATAGAAACGCAGTGCACGCTTTTACCACCAGAAGTCGCCAAAATGCTTAAAAACTACATAAGCACAAATGTTGACCCTCTTACAAGATGAATAGACTGACAGGTTGTCTTGTTTTTCTAATTCTGACTTGGTTTGGTGGGATAGTATTTCTGATGAACATTTATCATAGTTTTTCATCAGTTAAGTGGCAGTTTGTGGGGGAAAAAACATTCAGAAGAAAAGTACAAAAATACAGGAAGTAACCTAAGACATCAATACAGAAAATTCCACTCAAAATGCAGAGACAATTTACACATGAGGAAGGGACTTTCCTGGCAGCTTAACAAGATAAATGTGTTGTAATTTATTTTTTATTAGTCTAATCATAACAATTTAGACACGTTTGTTGTTAATGTTGCACTTTTATATGTTCTAATATTGTTTCCTCATCACAAACATACCTTGACTTGTGTTTTGTTTCATTCACACATGTTTAACACACAAACCCTGTATTTGTTCACTCACGGAAAACACTCAGCTTGCGATGTCATGCCGTAATACAGGAAGTGCTCCACTGCGCTCATTCACCTTCACTCATTCGTCATTTGGATGATTTCAGCCCTGGAATTGCAGCTCTGTGTATTGAACTAAAGATAAAAGGAGCTGCTAACTGGACATGGTGGAACAGAGCATTTTGAGATTTGGAGATGTAGGTAGACTAATAATAATAATGGATTACTCAAACCTGTGATTGAAACAAAACTCCAGGTATATTTTGAATGAGATAACAACATTATAACATTGCTTATAGAAGGTTGGCTTGCTCTGTTCCCTCTAAGCTGTGCGCCGGTCTCTCGGACCTGCTGCACACGATTTTTCAGACCGCGCATCAAATAATTGCTCATAGTTTCATAGTTGTATATTAAATTGAGACGCTAAACACATGAAGAACCCAAGGAAACAGGTCCACTTGTATTTATTTATCGATACATGATATATTTATCAGCTTCATTCAAAGAATAAGCATTTGGACCATGAGTGAAGCAGATGTGTTCGAGACATAAGACATGCAGTCTGTATTATTTTTTTCCTTTAAGAAAAAGGTTGGTGTTGATGTTTCTGTGCATGTTCAGCAGACAGTGGCAGACGGATGGACCTCATGGATCTATGATGGAGCCCCGGCTCTTCCTGCACCCACGCATCCGCTGGGTTGACAGACAAATAATCCTACTTTTTTACACAGTTCATGGCAGGGGTCAGTAGCTGGCGGACCGGGGTCCGAGTCCAGACCCAGACGCTGTCCCAGCCCGTGCCGATATGCACGTGTCCCTCCATGCGCGCTTGCTGTCATTTATTTTGGTCTGAAAGGGTGAACAGTTCTCTGGGCGTCCTCCTCAGATGCAGTAAGAAAACAGCTCCATAGGGACGTACAGCTGATATATTCTAACAGAGGTGGGATTTATCTTTCAGCCACTTTTTATTTTACGTTGATAGGCCCAGGAATGAAGTTATTGACTTTGAAATTCTTTAGAATCACTTTTGATTTTTGACAGCGGCTTTAGTGCAATGCGCTGCATACGACATGACTCACGATATACGCAATCATTTTCTAAGACTGTCTCCTATGTTTTCCTCAGAAAATGGTCTGTTGAGACATTTCTATGTAATATTACATAGTTTCAGTGTATGAGTATTGGGCAGCAAGCTGCCCCCGCGACCCAGCCGGATTAAGCGGGAGAAGATGGATGGATGGATGGATGGATTACATAGTTTCAGTGTCCAAAAACAGGCTGGGAGAGGGCTGTGTGTCATTTTGGCTATTTGAATTGATACAGATTTTGAATTTTGAATTGAATATGACTACATGTGCTGTATATACTGTATTTTCCGGACTATGAGCCGCTACTTTTTTCCCAGGCTTTGAACCATGCTGCTTTTACAAAGGAGCGGCTAATGTGGATTTTTCTTCCACCGCTAGGGGCGCTCTAACCGGAATTTCAAAAACAAGATAGACGGAAAATTACTGCAATGAAGAATATGCTACTTTTTATTTAGCAGATATAACACGCACGACAAATTACTAACTGGTAATTATTTTCAAATCCTCACCCCTTCATCATGAAAAGCACACGAAGGAGTTTGTATGATGCAAGTTTTAAGTTGAAGGCATCGATCTTGCTCCAGGAAGGAAACTGTGCTGTAGAGCCCTGCACCCGCGGGACCAACACAAAACAGTGCGGTGCGCAGACCTCTACCGTGCTGCTGCACGTAAGCTCGGGGTCAATGGTTTCAGAGAAGATGATTAAAAGTGACTTGTGGTTTCAGTGCACAGGAGAAATGAAGGTCAATTATCGGTTCTTTTCTGTTTTCGACCTGTTTTAATCAGCACAGTTGCTGCCGTGTTAAAAGGCACTGTTCAGAAAGAATCTGTTCAGGTACATAAATGTACATTTACAGTACAAAATCGTTCTGTATATGCAGTAAATATCTCATTTTTCAACATGGATATCAGCGGCTTATAGCCCGGTTGCGGCTTGTATCACCTTTTTTTTTTTTTTTTTTAATAGAGTGGATGCTGCCTTATATACCGGTGTGCTCTGTAGTCCAGAAAATACGGTAGTTAGATGCTATTAATTTATTGAGAATTTTGAATTTGATCTGAACATGCTTACATGTATATAGTTGGATGCTGTCAGTCATTTTCGACGATTTGCTGCTGCACTGTAGAACTTGTACAATAGTGTTTGGAAACGTCTGGTTTGATCTGTGCAGTGGATTGTGGTTCACAAAGTTCACTGTTCCAAAGCCCAGACAGTATTTAACCCTGTGTATAAGATTCTATTTCACTTGGACTTAATGTAAAGACAGAGATATCTGTGAAGGAGGATTAAAGCTAACCGCCAACATTTCAGTATATTTAATGTAGGTTGTGCCACAGTTTCAGAGTTGTGTCATGTCCCTCTGTCTTTGCCTGGGCTCCTGAGGAAGTCAGTGTAGAGTACAGAGACTTAACTGCTCATATCAGATCTATGTTTCTGTTCAGCTGAATTTCAGCTTTGTTCTTTTCTAGCCCTGTTGTTAAACACACATACCAAACTCAAGTTAATAAATATTTCAGTTTGCTCAATGGTGAAAAAAATGAGAGGGAACATTGACGACTAGTACATATGGCATATCTGTTGCCTGTGTCCAATCAGCACGTAAATTATAAACTTCACTAAAATGAAAAATAGACCCTTTCTTTTGCGATGGTGTTATAGGTCTGTATTTGCGAATGGAAATTCATTAAAACTCGACCCTTTTAGTCATTGTGCTGCCTCTGTCTCACCGCTCCAGGCTTTCAAAGGGAAGACTCCACTCAATAATCTCACTAATTTGCCCCCATTAAAG
Source organism: Odontamblyopus lacepedii (assembly GCA_034769755.1). Classification (NCBI taxonomy): domain Eukaryota; kingdom Metazoa; phylum Chordata; class Actinopteri; order Gobiiformes; family Gobiidae; genus Odontamblyopus; species Odontamblyopus lacepedii. The sequence continues at coordinate 22,563,226 of CM068366.1, forward strand.
TTATAGAGTGGTTCTGAGCCCACAGGCCTGAGTAGGAACAGCGTGTACTTCCTATGGACCCAGTCTACTACAACTAGGACTACTGCTGCTGCTACTACTGCTTGTGTTCATAAGTGCGAGGCAAAGCGGAGGAAAAGCTTTTATTAGACTAGGGGCTCCCGTGCACCTCTGGAATGTCTGGACACAATATGGAAAATGAATTCAACAATATCCAACAGCCCCCCTTAAGGTACACTATGGGAAAATGCATAGAGGGCTCGTATAGTGGAAAACGCTGTAGCTATACAGCTATAGTTGTACTGATGTAATTGGAGAAGTCATGGAATTGGTTTTGTCATGAGGGGGGATCATGGGATACATGGAAAATACACTGCGCTGGCATTTCCTATGGGTTTTTCTATGGATTTAAAGGCCCTGTACCTGATTGTTCCCATGTATATGTGCAAAATGTGTCTTGCCCCAGTACATGTATATTTTATAAGCAGCTCTTGAGGTCAAAAGAAGTCTGCTGTGTGCTGTGTTTTATTGTCAGATTATCAGGGAGTGCACATTGGCATGCTAGTTATTATGTTATTATGTTCTTTTTTCAGACCAAATGTTTGTTTTCAGTTTGGACTGCTCCCTGCAGTTTTCCTCAGAGTGGTCACGTGATGTTGCTGTATCATGTCCAGTCAGGTGATTTATACAGGTTTTGGCGCCGTCTTCCTACCTTCTGACCTCTGTAAAAGACAACCATATTCTGGACTGGGACAGAGCAAACATCATTGGGACAGAGGACAACAAACATTGTTGCTGGTTTAAAGAGGCAATCGAAATACAGAAACGGGATTATAAACCGGGACTTTTTTACTCTCACACATCTGGGACACTGTCCTGAGGAAGTCGGACTGCAGACAATGCTGTCGTTCAACCACCACCAGTCGGAACACAGTGCCAAAACCTGTATAAATCAGCTGATCGGACACGTCACATGACCCTGCTAGTGAGAAGTCCAAACTGTCAGGTATGATACAAACTCTTGGTCTGAAAAAAAAACCTAAAAACATAAATGATCAAAATACCAACTGAGCCTCATTGGACTATCTAGTTCTTGTTAGCCTTATCCTGATGGCAAAACTCTGGCCTGCTCTCAGTGTTGTGAAAAGTAATTATAAACTCACTGGTGTGAAAAATTAGAGTGCTCTGAATGCATAAGGGAAATGAGGAATAACTTTGGACCACTACAAACTCAGAATATTAAATACTACTTACTAGACTAAATTAGATACTGTGACTTTTAACAAAATTGTATTAAGATTGAAGACACAAAAAGATTTGACCTAGTTTTCCCTAATTTATGCCTTTTGATGTATTTAGAGATCTATTAAAGGTACAGGACAACTTTCTGGAGATTGTAAGTATTGCACATTAATTCAGGTATCTGTAAAGGCGAGTAATCAGACCAAATCACCAATTCAGTACCACTCTGTATTTTCCTGAATGAGGACCAGTAGATACATCTACCACTGTTGACGTCTGTGGCTAATGCTCAGAGCAGCTTAAATGCAGACTGGAGGTTCTGTAAGCATTTAAAACATGCTGATAATAACAGAAAAGACATTTGTGTTACCTCTTTGATACCTCCATTTAGCCCTTGGTGTGGTTGCTGAACTTGGTAAAATAACTGTACTATGGTGCAGCCCGATAACAGCCTGACAACAGTGATAACAGCGCTGACTCAGACTTTGTTTACTCTGCATGATTAGCCATGTGCTCAGAGGACCAGCATCTTTTGACAGGCCGTACTGTTGTTTTAAACTATGTTCTGTGGTGGAAAGTGACAAAGTAGAAAAGTTAACTTACGGTCTTTGTAAACTTATGATCAAGACCATTATATATTTAACCAATACTTAAGTCCTCACGATCAAATTTATTCTTGCAGATTTTCTTTTTAAAAAAGCATTTTAGAAACCTTATTTTTTGCTCTTTTACTGTAACAAACCCAGCAAGTACACCAAGACTAAGTATTGTATCATATCGGATCCTCCAAAAATGGTATTGGAACAGCACTAATTGTAAGTCATGATCCCATGCATTGAAATAGGAGGTAAAAACTATACCAAAGAAGTTGTCCTGACTGTGGAGTATAGCCAAGGGAACAACATTTCCATGGAAACTCGAAGAAGGAATCCCTCCTCCAGGCCAAATGAGTGAGGTGAAAAAACATTTTCATTTGAGTTTATTTTTTGGCCAAAAAGTTACATATTGTGGCTTTAAATCAATATAAATCACAGTGAATTTTGGATTTCACAGTCTTATTATTTGTCTTAGTGCAGTTGGGACAATACATTTTTGAATACACTGAACATTACGTCCATTGGCTAATATCCAATCCAACTCTGACTGTGTAGATGAAGGCAGACTGGACGCATGTTTCCTTAAAGAGGGAAACTTAATTAAACTTTGCCTATAGGGGGCCGCGGTTACACTGCTCAGGCTCAAAAACAAAATTCTGACGAGATTAGCAGTCTCTCATTCTACAGACCACAACAGAACATTTTGTATTAAACAACAAGTACATTTCACACCAAACCTACAGCACAACAATATCCCCACAGCTGGGCACTGAAAACGGCTGCCGTAATGTTTTTATAGACGAGAAACCAGATTTGAACGCGCTCCTGACACCAACCACAACTAGAATAACTGACAGGGCAATGCTGGCTGGGAACACAATCGTAGAGAGGATGTGGTCTATGCTCTGACGCAGCCTAAAGCCAAAAAACACACAGAACTTTTTGGAAAAATTGCCCATTGATGATTTGTCAATGAAGAGAAAAATGTCCCTGTTTTGAACTCGGGAGCGGACACAGCCAAGCAGTCTAGGCTCGGATTTGGGAAAAAAAGGGCAGATATGTTGATATTGTGCAGAACAGGCAGTCTCCAAACTTGGTGCCGTGCTTGTTACTGATTGAAATCTCGCCTGGCACCTCGTTTCAAGTGGCCCCGTCAGAACATGGGAGGCCAGACGGAGTGGGTGGAGTTTAATTTTAGGGTATAATGACCGCGCTGTCACCCACTTGTCTACAATGGTTTTACAGCTTAAATCCATCTCTGGTGCCCTGGGAAAATGTGTCCTATATTTTGTGTGTTATACAACCCTTTTAAATAGCCTGCATATAGAGAACAGGTGAAAGTAGTGCTACAAGTGTGTTATTTGTACATACAAAAGTTAATCACTCTAACTGATAAAACACTGAGGAGTTACCTGATTTTTGCTGACTTAAAAACATTAAAAACATATAATTTCATTTTAATTTGCAGTCGTCCAAAGTTATTCTTCACTTACCTTATGCATTCAGGACATCCTATTATTCACCACAATGAGTTTATAAGCACTTTTTTCAAGCTGAGTTTTGTTGTCACGGTAATGCTAGCAACAACTAGCCTGCTAACGTGCACTTCCTTATTTTCTGACAATAAAACGTGTTATAATTGGGTGTATACAGCATCCATACCTCAAGAGCTGCTTATATAATAAATGTGGACCTGGGGAAAGAAAAAATGTGCTCAAACTCATTGAAAAAAATCAGGTAGTTTTACCAAGGCTAACAACATTAGCTGTTAGCATTAAAGTTTGTTTGCGGCAATTTGAGATGATTGTGAGATAGTTGGAGTTTTGACCCTCTCAGGCTTTTGTTGTTTCATACTGACTTTTATTTAGACTACAATGTAGAGTTCTTGAGTTATATTTTGGAAACTTGGATCAAATGTTTATATGGTTTATGCCTGTCTAGAACAGATTTTTTTTTTTTAAAGAACCACTTTGGGGCTTCTATTGAACAAATTTTGATAAAATGTAAATTTGTACCTCAAAATGTGTAAACAACCTTAATCAAAGCCCCTGTTTACGTCCTGTGCTCCATATCCATAACTATACATTTGACCCGCCATGCTTTCACTTTAAAGCTTCCCTTTAAAGCGCTCCCTTTCTCTCCGCACTCGGAAGCCAAACGCCACATATCGGGTCCTTGTGTATTGTTGTCAAAGTCAATGACACGCTAGTTGGGGACTGCTTTGTGCGGCCGACATTTTCTCACCCACTGCTTGTATGGGGCCGTAAGGCGACACTGACACCAGAGACCTGTTGGCTTTCCCTGATCACTGACACAATGGCTCCCGTCCCCTCTGCTGTGAATGTGCAAGGCGGGGCCTTTTTAGGACACCGTGTCTTTTACAGGATTGATTTACAGTTAAATATATCACATCTTATGCATTCCTTTATACAATAGAGTATAGCCATGCCATTTAAACCAGTACTTGAATTGGTGTTACGTTATTTATTGTCCCCACAACTCCTTGGATTTCCGTCTGGATCAATAAAGTATATATTATGTTTCTTGTACCTAGCATATAGCAGGTTTTGGGTCGGATGCTAGCAGCTAAAAAGTGTGGTGGCAGAATGGTTAATGTTTATGCTGAATATTTCCAGGTATAAATACAAAATAATTGCATTTCATATTTTGTTTTAGACTTTATAGTGCATTGTTTGTTTACTCCTCAAGCAGGTGGTAGGTGAGTGTCTTAAATGTTCATATGATCCACAGGATCCTGAATTTTTCATTTCTCTATTTTGTTCCTAAATCAAGATATGAACATAAATAACAGACCAATCAGACGCCTTCGTTCCCCGAGGTCGCTGCCGCCAAGCGTTAGCAACAGGTTTGATTGACAGCTAGCGTGTTTTGTTGCTAAGTAAGTTCCCTTCCCGCTTTCCCGCCCCGATTGACTATTTTTGAAATAAAATGGCAGAATATCTCAAACTATTACAATAGCTAATGTTACTAGAATCTTAACTAGCATAACTTAACTAACATAAAGTAAAGTGAATTTCGTTAAATTGTGACTCTATTGTTCATATGTAATAGAACATATAACATAAATCAATGACTTAAACTTACTGTTTAAAGTTTTAATGATAAAAGCTAAATGTTTCCTTATTATTCTCAAGAATCACCAAAATACAGTGGCCCGTGCAGAAGGGTGCAGAGTAGAGTATTGCCACTCCCCGGTGAGTAGGACGGGCACATTTAACAACCTCAGTCATGATTGGCTCTTGTGGTTGCTATGATAATTGCGGCCAGATTTCCAAATATGGAGCCTGGCTCCAAATTCGCTCCTGTGGCATCAGGAGCCTCACCTGAGCGCCGCTGAACGCTGTGGGTGATGTCATACTCTCTTAGTCCACTCATTTAATACGGACAATGGACGGACCCTCCACCAGAAAAAGTTCCATAATGCACTTTTAACTATTTACCAGTGGCAGAGTCACTTATCATTCTGAACCCAAAACAGAAAGGAAAAAATAACGTTAGAGTTTCGAATGCACTAACAACAACTAGCATGCTAACAGCGCACTTCTCTGACAATAAAGTGCTTTATAATTGGACGCAGATTTATTATGACCTCAAGACCTGCTTATATTATATATACCATATATTTGTACTGGGACAAGAGACATTTTGCTCAGATAAAATTGGGTACAAGACCTTTACAATAACCAAAATACTATATATTTCTTTTTAGTTTGAAAATAATTACAATTATTTATGTTTTCAAAAGTTTATACATTTATTTTTTTGTTATAATGTAACCCAACACCACAATGTTATATCGGTAACCTCCTCTGACCCAGTTTTGTCTAATGACCCATTACTTTTATTGTAAGATATCTGATGTCTTTTAGGTACAAGTACACAGTGATCCAGCATTCCGAATATACTCGCTTGTTGCAGATGATTTAACATTTCACCTCTCCCCTCTCCTCTCCAAACATCATCATCACTCTGCCATCTCTCCCATCTCCTCCCGCTCTTCTTTTCTCCCATGGTGGCTCGGCAGACCGCTCACCCTATTTGCTTCCCTTTGCTTCTAAATGTTTATTGCAAACTCCGTCTGCTTTGTGTTTCTTTGCGTATTGGCATATCGGCGTTCTCACATACAGCTGTCCACCTCTGCAGCTGTGCAAACAAGCACGGCACTTCAAACCCAAGCCAAAACCCCAAAAAATCCACCTCCTGGATCTCTGGATGTCTTCTTCTTCACACAAATTGTCACTGGATCGACGCAACGTTGGAGTTCAGACGCGCAGAAGGGATCGCTTTGTGTCTCCTCAGTTGTGGCCCTTTGTTTTGCAGCTAATTAGAACCAAAAGTTGTGGTTGTAATTGTAGACTCGGGGCTAGTGTGAAGTAGGCGTTTTAAGAGGCATATTTTGGTCATCAGTAAATGCTGTAGCTGACTAAACACAAAATCCAGATCATTCTCATGTGCTGATTCTGTTTCGTACAGCCTTTAATTTGTGATCTTTGACAATGTAGAATGGCTTTATATAGGGTTTATATATTTGCTGTGTCAACTCACATCTTGTTCTTTTTTATTGCACTTGTAAATCTCTAAAATCTTGGTACGCAATGCAATAAGCAAAAATGGGCTGGGTCATGCTATAGAGAGTTGTCAAAATTCAAAAGTTAGATTATATATTGAAAACAGATATGATGATATTACTAAAAAAGTCACACTCACAGGACAGAAATGAACCTTTCCTGAATGTCTTTAGAATGATCTTGAGCTGTATAAGAATGAGTAGAAGTGCACATAGACTACTGTACACCTATGGAGCCCTATGGAACTTACCTGGACCACTGACGAACTACACACATAAGACCCCATGGGGACAGAAAAGAAAGTACTATAATTAAATGTTGAAAATCAAATTCTATTGCCGGGTTTCACTCACATGATCCTGATGACTCACGAAATTCAGATGGGGGCAGGAAGTGTTTTGCTCCGCTTCCAAACGCAGCACATTGGGTACGCAAAAAGTCTGACTGTGCCGGCACAGACCCGCTACTACGAAAAATTCATTCTAAATAGAGGTTATGACCCCAATATGGAGAAGTCGGACTTTTCAATCAATTTTCAATTAATAAATGACACAATCCTTACCTGTTACAAAGTGGTCGCTGCAAACTCTAGCATTGTCTGTTTCTGCACCTCCTATTTTTAGCCGGACATTGTCGATCCACATTTGTCGTCTTTTTTTCTGTACTTTTTTTTTTTTTTTACGAACTCCCTGTGACACACCACTTTCGGTACACAAAAAAAAAATTTGTCTTTGTCCCTATTAGAGCGGTTGCAGAAACCATAAACTGCACAAAATGTAGGCATTTTGGCGCAGAGTCAGCAGAGGTAAATGGGGTTCTGTGCGTCTGTCTTTACTTCCTGACCCCTGTCTGCTTTTAGTGACGTCATCTGAAACCCAGCAATAGAAAGAATATCATTGTTGTTTCAGAATCAGTATTGAGTCAATTCTTTAGTATCGAAAAGAGTCATGACAACAGTGTTTTATACATTTTTTATTGTTTTTGACGTTGTTCCACAGTTTGACATTACTCTGATCTATCTAGCTCACCTCTACAGATCTGGTTTGTAACTAACGTATTTCCATAGAGATAAGTAAGCCACCAGATTGTGCACACATGAGAAAAATAAGATTTTTTCCCCTGAATTTACCTTTGGCTTGAACTAAAAAAAAGATTTAAGAGCCGGTGAGTTACACAATTTGAGAAGCTGTAGTTCCAAAAAGTACTACAATGACTGCTAAAGTATGACATTAAATAAGTAAAAATGGTGAAACCAGAATTGTGAAATCATTGCACGACTTTTTTATTACAAATTATGTCAAAATGTTGTCTTGTCTCGTTCTTGTGGACCTAATCTCGTCTCATGAAAGTTGTATCTCGTCCCACTTTTAGAGATAAGTCGAGATAAGATATTTGAAAAGACACACACTGTAGGTCTGAGCAATTTGGGAAGAATATCAAATTTCAATGTTTCTGTTGCAATTACAATTTGTGTTTTATGTTTTAAAAATTATGTTCAAAGTTCCGATTTTAAACGCATCCAGACGAACTGACAAAAAGACTGAAATCTGAACTGATTTGATCTGAACAAATACCAGAATTACATCTCAGAACATTTTTGTACGGATAGCAGTACGGGGTTTCCAGTTTTATACACAGGAACACAGGAGATTTTGTTGTTTGTTTAAGGGAAGGAAATTATGGTACTTCAAATAATTGCAGCCTTTGTGATTTGCTAATTGTGTCCATTCAAATTGTGATTTTGTTTCGTTTCGATTTAATCTTGCAGCCCAACCATACTGTGGAACATTCCAGGCTAAGCAATAAAAGCAGAAAAGTTCATCACCAGTACAATGTAAAAGATTCAAATGGATTACTGACTGGAATGCATCTTGAGATGTTCCATTTATATTCCAGGGGTTCCAACAAAAAAGACCTTTGTTTGTGGTTAGTAGAAGTTGTTAGCACCTTCTCAGATGCACATTACCAGTCAAAAGCTTGGAAACTCTTTCTGTTTCTTCCATAGTTCCATGATTATTTCCATTGTAGATTTGCAAAACTGCGAACTTATGAAACATAGTGTCCATCCATCCATCCATCCATCTTCTCCCGCTTAATCCGGCTGGGTCGCGGGGGCAGCGTGCTGCCCAATACTCATAGCACCTGACCCCCCCTATGAACCCCTCTGCAGGTGGTGAGCCCACAGGAGGGTGAACAACATGGTCCTTGATGTTAGTTCATAGGGGTGCTGGCATGTTTTAGGTTGATGGGGGAAACCGGAGTACCCGGAGGAAACCCATCCAGACACGGGGAGGAACATGCAAACTCCACACAGAAAGGCCCGGGCGACCCGGGGATCGAACCCGCAACCTTCTTGCTGTGAGGCCTGAGTGTTGCCACTCAGCCACCGTGCCGCCAGTCATGAAACATAGTGTTCACAAATTAAACTCAAAAGAACTCCAAACTAGTTTTTTGATTTAAAAATACCCCTCCTTTGCTCTGAACCCTGGTTTGCAATTTTGGTATGTCTTGACCGTTGACCTACATCTGTGAAGTAAAAACCATTTCAGGAGACAATTCATCAAGATGTTCACTGAGAGAAGGTCAATGGTTTGCATCACTGTCAACAAAGCAAAAGGTGGATACTGTGAGGATTTGAATAGAAAATATAAAAATATTTAATGGTTATTTCACCTTTTTTTGCTCCATAATTTCATACATCTTGCATCATATATTTGATGTCTTCCGTATACATCTAAAATGTAGAAAGTCGTAAAGAAAGGAAAAACATTTGACTGGCCATCTCCAAGTCTGGATAACAAATTGTCTTAGAATCAAAACCTTGCATGGAACAGTTAGCAGGAAATTAGCATTTGGACTGATTATTTTTTTGCATTCCAGGAATCGTACGGGAGATGGCCAACAAGTCGAACAGCAAGCTCCAGTCCATCTCCACCACGCGTCTGAGCCCCCAGCACCACCTCTGGTATGTCACGCCTCTTTTACCCCAAATAAGTGGCACTTTCCCGGCCGCCCCACTGTATCTGCCTTCCGCACGCACTCATTTGTCCTGCGGTCGTGAGGTGCCAGTGGAACTACAAGAATGGCCGCCGCAGCTCTGACTCGGCACTTCTGACACAGCTTTGGGTGATTACAATCAGACTTTTTCAGACTTCATTTTGTAAAAAGGGCTCAGCTAAATTAGCTGGTAAACCACATCTTAATTTCGAACATGTGTGGTGCTACGAAAGCTGGCATCTCCCCGCGGTCTAGTCTGTTGTCACCTCGCTATTCAGCTTTTCGACGCTTGTAAACAGTAGCACGCTAGCTAACTGTTTATCCTCACGGCCTTGTTGTTTTGCAAAGGAACATGGTAAAATGTTACATAAAAATGCTAGGCTAAATGTTAAGTGTGCTAAAACATGCTAAATAATAGATAATCCAGAAACCATAGATAGAATAATATTTACACTGTTATTTAGAAAATAACAACTTAACAATAACTTGCCCAGAAAGTTCTCTGAAATGAAGTGTATAATATGGGCTGACAGGAGTGCCAGTTTAAAATCCACTATAGCCAGTTGACACTGTTGTTGTGTCCACGGGCAAGGCACACATCTTGTGTGTGAATGACTGCGGCCATACCTGCTTTTCAGTGCCCAATCCCGTCAGATCTCTGAAGCTTAGCAAGGCTGGGCGGTACATGAATGGAAACTTCTTGGAAACTGCTGTTGTGTCCTTAGGCAAGACACTTAACTCACATTGCCCAACATTGGTTACTGAGTCGTAGTTAAGCGATTAATCAGCCAGAATGTGACTGCGACGTGCGTGTGGCTGGCGGTTATAGAGGCTTGGAGTAACCTGTTCAGCTTGCTCTTTATTATGAACAATTATAGGCTAATTGTATTAAACGTCTTGCAATTGTAATATCAAGTAATGAGATACAACAACACAACCTCAGTTGGGTCCATGTACCATTCATTCTTTTGAATTCAATTAAGAACAAACACAATAGAATGTGAAAATAGTTTATTTTGGTTTTTTTTTTTTTTTTCATTTTAGTGTCAAATTAAAAATATTTCCAATATTTCATTTAATGTGTATTTCAAATAACACCAATCAAAAAACAGTCCCAGTGTCTATTTTAATTTGAATATTTTATTCTCTCTAGTTTATATGAAGTTCTGCTGCTAGAAGGACTTACCTGAAAAATTGTTGCAATTTCGTGAACAAACATGTTATCTTCTTTTATAGCAACGCATTTACTTTGAGTTAGAAGATAATTGTTGAACTCCATGACAACAAACAGGAAGCAACAATAAACTCTCCTTTGTTCAGCTGACACCATAGAACTATAATAAAATATTTTTTATTATAGATCCATGGTTGACACTGAATTCATACGTGGCGCTAAAGCAGCAGAACTTCCCGGGGATAAACCAGAGAGAAGAAAATTTCAAAATTAAAATAGACACCCAGTTTTTTTGATTGGTGTTATTTGAAATAAACTTTAAATAAAATATTGGAAATTGAGGTTGAAATTTGTTGTTTTGTTTGACACAAAAATGGAAAAATGAAATAAACGTTTTTCCCATTTTATTGTTTTGCATTCTTAATTGAAATTCAAAAGAATAAATGGTACACAGACGCAATTCCCACCCCAGTGGCACCACTGTTTCACCCAGGGTAATTACAATTATATTAAACTATTATTCAATTAAGGTCTAATAATATACTTTACTTATTATTACGTGAAGTATTGTGAAGTAAATAGTTTTCTTGTTCCAACAGTACAGACTAGGCTCCAGTGTACACTTAAAATATGTACAAAGAAAAATGAGTGGAGTACAGATGGAACATACAGTACATTAAATTACTATTACATAACATAGCAATGCTCACACAGTGTATACCCTCTCCTTTCCTGGCCACCATTACTACTCACTTTACCTCACTGTTAATGGCAATACAACCCCCCACCCTCCCCGTTCTCTCAGTGCCCAAGTGTTTCCATGTGAGACAGAACAGCACCTGCCCCGCGCTCCCTCTGTTATTCCAGCCAAAACACTGTCTGCTCCTCCGCTCGACGCCGAGTGGCCATGATGACTTTGGTCCTGTGTTCAGACACGTTGTAGATGCGCAATAACTCCAACTCCAACTCCCACAGGCCCCTGGTGCGTGAGGACATCCAGGACGACGTGGAGGAGGGGCAGCTGCAGTTTTTCTACATCCTGGCGTTCGTTCTGCAAGGTGACATAACATCTGTTTTTTCTACAGTAATACTGGCAATGCTTGCAGTCTCACGAGAAAATAGTGTTTAAGCAGCTGGATCAAAAAGAAAAGGCAACTACATAGACCATAATCCTTTGCTCTATATCAGCATTTTGCAGGATTTCAGATTCCTTCACAGCCTTCTACAGATACACATGATACCCTGAAACAGGGGTGTTCTACATGTATCACTATGGAGCACATTTTCAGGAGCTGGTGATCAGTCCGAGCATTCATGGTCGTGTTTAGGAGTTTGAGTTTCAACAAAAAGGTCAGAGTGACTCACTGAAATACTGCTGGCTTTAATTTAATATGCGATTTAATGTTTAATGTCAGCTCTTTATGGTCAGGTTGTGTCAAAATAAAGTTCAGATTTAAGTCTAATAACACTTAAGACAGAGCAGTGCATACAGTTAACATCACATCCCCAGGGAATATTGATGACATCAGCTGCAAAGTAATAGGTCGACAATATTTAATACTGATGGGGGAGTAGCTAAAATGAATATTGTTAAAATGCAGATTTCTGTTATTTTATGGCTGTCAGCGTTAACGTGTTAATTGCAACTAGATTAATGCAATCCATAACGCAATTTTTTATTTATTTTTTTATCGTGATTAGCGTTCGCCAGCCTTTTGTCCATTTTAAAAACGTGATGATTTTTTTTTTTTTTTACTCGCGGTTACAGTTAGCCGACTTTTCGTCTCTTCTGCACATCCGTTGGCAGCTCCTCTGGCTGTTTCGCTTTCGAACTTCAGAGCGCCGTGTTTCAGTAAACTTACCACTGTGATGGAGTAACAAAGGGCTTCTGGACTTTTGAACTGTTTATTTGACTTTAAAAAAACTTCCAGACGCTACAATTTACAAGTCAAGAGTTAAATGCAGCCTGTGTCGAGCAGAGTTTCAGTACCAGTGAAGTACGTCTAGTCTAACTTAGCACCTCTTAGCTAAACCCCCAGGTGCAGTGACCGGAGCGTCACAGCCAAGAAGAACCTCAGATCCAAACGGCGGTGTCGCCACAGACCTGTGGATAATCACACGTCAAAGAAAATAACTACAGTGATTGTTAAAGGGGTTCAAATTGCTTTACATTATGGGTTTAAAACTGTGTTGAAATGCAAAATAACACAATTTTTTAATCCAATATGCGATTAATCGTGATGAACTATGGAATTTCTGATCTTAATTGAGATTTTAAAAATGAATCGTTTGACAGCCCTATTTTATTCATTTGACTTATTTCCTGCTATTTTATGATTTTTATGTTTTTGCTTTTATTTGATTTGACTGGTTTTATTGTTTTAGGACTGGTATGTCTTTGTTTGTAAAATGTGCTATAGATTTAAAGTAGATTTGGATTTGTGTAATATACCAAGGTTGATCTTTTGGGATTTGAATTTGGGATTTGAACCTATAACTCAACATTTATATTTAATAGGAAAGTACTGTAATTGAGTGGGCTTTAATATCTATACTATCTATGTTTTAATATAATACCTGTACATCTTGAATAAGAAGTTACACAAAAAACACACAATGATACATAGCACATTGATCACAGGCTCTTGAAAAGACGCCGTTTACATCCATTTAGTGTTTTTTTATCGAGTCTTAACACGTTTCTGTTAATTGCCTGGTTTACATAAGAGCTTTAATACCAAAAAAAGATTATTTATTTCTGAATAAAAATGAATTCAGCTTTAAAAAGACCATGTAAACACTCCTAAACATTCCGAATGAAAATTATTATTCAGAATTAAACTTAATCCTGAAGTAAGTGGGTGGTTTATTCCCATTTTAAAACCAAATTAATATATTCCTCGATCATGTAAACATTTATTCTTCTTAAAATTTCTTCTGGTTGTTCATGCTCATTGGGTCACTCTTCTGAAGCGATCCGGACAATCCGCTCCTCCAGTCGTTTCTTGGGACTTTCCTCCACGTCTCTTTGGATTTGTGAGCGGGATGTGGGAGTGGGCTGAGGTGTGGCAGCCTCACACTCAGTTTGTCTTCTTCCTCCTTCTCCCACACTCTTCCCTTCTCCTCCTCAGCTCACAGACGTAAAGCGTGAGGAGAGAATTCTCCAGCTGCTGCTTCATTATCATCGGAACCACTGAGGAAAAAGTTTGGATCATGTTTGTGTCGGCGGCGAAACGACAAACCGAGATGACAGAAAAGCCGGTAGCAGCTGAAGTGTGGGTTTTTTTCCCAAAGACGTAAATACGTTCTTGGCGCTGTCCAATCAGAACCCTTCCCCAACCCCAGACGTTGAGCAGAAATAAATAAAGGCGATTTGATTTTTCATGTACAGTCATTATAATGCAGTTCATATTTTGCGGCCTCGCTGTTTCGCGGATTTTTTCGTGTGCATTGTGCTCTACGGCTTGATTGGCTGTTCTGTGTAATTGAAGGTGACACGCTCCTCAATTTAGGTCGCGGGCGATTTGCACAGAGCGATCCCTCCGTGCTCCTCAGTTTAGCCTGTCAGAGAAAAGTGTATAAAGTGTGTGGTGAGGAGTTTTACAACTTTAAAACATACATAAAAATTGTAAAAAATAAAGCTGACTACTTTGTGGATTTTGCGTATTGCGGGTTATTTTTTTAATGTAACCCCCGCAATGATTATTTCCATGTAAACTCGAAGGAGAATATTTTAATTCAGAACTATTTAATTCAGAACAATTAACCCAGAATTAGAAAACATCATTTAAACTGTGTCACTAGATGTTTTCTCACTGTTACATCAGGCTTTCTCCAAAATGAGGTGGACAAACGTTTTTTTTTTGAGCTCTCGGATACAGTTCGAGATTTGGTGTCAGATTCAGTTCTTTTGGACAGTAAAAAGTTTAACAAAGCAATTATGCAACAAAGACAGTGGAGCCCATTCAGAAATATAAAAAAAACCTTATCGCACACAATGTATTTCAGATTACATAACAAGGTCTACAAAGATTTGAACTGGTGATTTCCTTTGGGATCATTTGTCGGGTGTCATATCACAACACACCATTTCATAGGCCAATATTATATAATGCAAACTACGGGGAGCTAAAATGATTATTGTTTGTAATACAGTGAGTGACAGAGACCAGTGTATGATAGAAAAGATCCTGTTCAACATTTGTGCGTTTACTGTCTGGACGTGTCGTAGCAAAGTTCACTGTTACCAGTGGGACAAACTGACTTTTGACCCAGTATGATCTATCTATCTATCCATCAGTTTATCTACCCATCGCTCTATTTAGCTATTCATCAACCTATCAGTTTCTCTCTCCATAAATCTATCTTGTCTATCTATTCATCGATCTATATATCTATCGATCGGCTTAACTATCTAGCAATCAGTCTATATATCCATTTGTTGGTCTATATACAGTGAGGAAAATAAGTATTTGAACACCCTGCGAAGAAATCATGGGCAGGTCTAAAATTTTCATCATAGGTGCATTTCCACTGTGAGAGACAGAATCTAAAAAAAAATCCGGAAAACACATTGTACGATTTTTTTAACAATATTTTTGTGTATTACTGTGTCAAATAAGTTATAATTTGATCACTTGCTTATTAGCCAGATTTCTGACCGTCAAAGACCCGTTATTCTGCCTTTTCAATAGTCCAACTACACTCTGCTCATGATTCTGATTTAGTAGCACCTTTTTCAGGGTGGTAGCTTTCATAAAGACACCTATGACCCCACAGTCAAGTCGAACTACCAACATGGGCAAAACCAAAGAGCAGTCAAAAGACACAGACAAAATTGTAGACCTTCACAAAGCTGGAAAGGGCTACGGGACAATTACCAAACAGCTTGGTGAAAAAAGAACAACTCTTGGAGCAATTGTCAGAAAATGGAAGACGCTAAAGATGACTGTCAATGTCCCTCGGACTGGAGCCCCACGCAAGATCTCACCTCGTGGGGTATCAATGATGCTAAGAAAGGTGAAGAATCAGCCCAGAACTACACGGGAGGAGCTGGTCAATGGCGTGAAGGGAGCTGAGACCGCTGTTTACAAAGCTACTGTCAGTAATACACTAAGATGTTTAAAATCATGCATCACATGGAAGGTTCCCCTGCTTAAGTCAGCCCATGTCAAGGCCCATCTGAAGTTTGTCAGTGACCGTCTGGATGATCCAGAGGAGTCATGGGAGAAAGTCATGTGGTCAGATAAGACCAAACTAGAACTTTTTGGTCTTACCTCTATTCGCTGTGTTTGGAGGAGGAAGAAGGATGAGTATCATCCCAATAATACCACACCTACAGTGAAGTATGGGTTGGGGGGACATTATGCTCTGGGGGTGTTTTTCTGCACAGGGGCCAGGACGACTGTACAGTATTAAGTAGAGGATGTACAGGGACATGTATTGTGAGATATTGGGCAAAAACCTTCCCTCAGTCAGAGCACTGAAGATGGATTGTAGCTGGGTCTTCCAACATGACGATGCCCTGAAGCACACGGCCAGGAAAACCAAGGAATGGCTCCGTAAGAAGCATATCAAGGTTCCAGAGTGGCCTACCCAGTCTCCAGATCTAAATCCAAGATCTAGAGAAGATCTGTATACAGAATACCTGCTGCAGTGTGTGGAAACCTGGTGAAGAACTACAGGAACCATCTGATCTCTGTAATTGTCAACAAAGGCTTCTGTACCAAATATTAAAATAGTTTGACTCAAGTGATCAAATACTTATTTGACACAAATAAATTGTTAAAAAATCTTACAATGTGATTTCCGAATTTTTTTTAGATTGTATCTAGCCATCCATCAGTCTGTCTATGCATCGGTCTATCTATCCATCCATCGGTCTATCTATCGATCAGTCTAACTGTCTGGCAGTCTGTCTCTGTCTGTCTGTCTAGCTGTCTGTCTGTCTAGCAGTCTGTCTTTCTAGCAGTCTGTCTGTCTAGCAGTCTGTCTTTCTAGCAGTCTGTCTGTCTCTCTGTCTGTTTAGCTGTCTGTCTAGTTGTCTGTCTAGCTGTCTGTCTCTCTGTCTGTCTAGCTGTCTGTCTCTCTGTCTGTCTAGCAGTCTGTCTAGCTGTCTGTCTCTCTGTCTGTCTGTCTAGCTGTCTGCCTTTCTGTCTGTCTAGCTGTCTGTCTGTCTATCAGTCTGTCTGTCTAGCAGTCTGTCTGTCTAGCTGTCTGTCTAGTTGTCTGTCTAGCTGTCTGTCTCTCTGTCTGTCTAGCAGTCTGTCTAGCAGTCTGTCTAGCAGTCTGTCTAGCAGTCTGTCTAGCTGTCTGTCTAGCAGTCTGTCTTTCTAGCAGTCTGTCTGTCTAGCTGTCTGTCTAGTTGTCTGTCTAGCTGTCTGTCTCTCTGTCTGTCTAGCTGTCTGTCTCTCTGTCTGTCTCTCTGTCTGTCTGTCTAGCTGTCTGTCTAGTTGTCTGTCTAGCTGTCTGTCTTTCTGTCTGTCTAGCTGTCTGTCTGTTTAGCTGTCTGTCTGTCTAGCTGTCTGTCTAGCAGTCTGTCTGTCTAGCTGTCTGTCTAGTTGTCTGTCTAGCTGTCTGTCTCTCTGTCTGTCTAGCTGTCTGTCTCTCTGTCTGTCTCTCTGTCTGTCTGTCTAGCTGTCTGTCTAGTTGTCTGTCTAGCTGTCTGTCTTTCTGTCTGTCTAGCTGTCTGTCTGTCTAGCTGTCTGTCTGTCTAGCTGTCTGTCTAGCTATACATCTACAAACTGAAGCTTGTTGAAGCGTTAAATTCCCCAGAGCACATTTTGTGTGGGTCACAGAGGACTGAAGGCCACATTCCTGTAGAATTGCTCCCCGGGTAAATGCACAGATATGAGGGAGCGCTTTAGGGTTCTGTTTACGCACTTCATGTACAGCTGACCTCTGCTGTCAGAACACCACTCCTCACAAGTGTAACCTGCCCAATTTAAAGGTCTTGTATTATGCAGAGGTTATTTTATACATTGACATTTTTAGGAATAAATGCAATTCAAGTGCTGGATTGATCAAAATGAGTCTAGTGAAGCTAGATAGAGTTTAAAACTATGTAGGAGTACGTACTGTTACTGCTACTGATAATGATGTCATAAGGTGGAACGGAGTGTTTTCAGTACCTAAGGAGAGATAACCCAAAGTTGTTTTCTGTTCAATGTTTTTCGGAAGGAAACAAAATTCAAAACGTCGATTTAGGATAATATATAATACATGTTGGCCCTAAACAAACATTATATAAGCAAATCATTTCTATATTGAGATTTAAAGGGACAGTATGTAACTTTCTGGATGTGGCACATCACCTGCATGATTCCATGGACATTAAAAAATTCAAACCATAACTGAAAACTCAAGAAAAATACCAAATGGATTTTCATCAGCCTGTGATCAGTCCAAGCGTTCATGGTCCTGTTTAGGAGTTTGATTTTCAACTAAAAGATGAGAGTGACTAACTGAAAAACTGTGGCTAATGCTAGCTAGTTTCTGACTCTAATTTTTACGTGTGAGATACTTGTTTAACAGCACAAATCTGCTCACTTGTTGCAGTTCCAGCTAAATGAGTTCTTTCTGGTCAGATTGTGTTGAGATAAAGTCTGATAAAGCCTCAGACAGAGGAGTGTCTACAGTTAACTTCACATCCTCAGGGAATGTTGATGACATCAGCTACTTCAGAACATTTTAGATGGAGATAGATACTTTTTATGTTATACTACGCAAGATTATAGCCAAAGGAACAAGATTTCCATAGAAACAAATTGGTGGAAGCTGTCCACCAGGCCAAGTAAGAGTCGGGTTTGTGGAGACGCAAGCCCGCTCACCTTAAGGACGCATGTTTTTTGAGTGGAAACACAACCAAGCCAAAAAAAAAAAAAAAAAAAAGCATTTATCTATTCTTTTACTAAAAAGTTCTACTTTTCTGGTGGAGGGCCTGCCAAATACTTTTCTCCATGGAGATGTTATTGCTTTATCTGGAATGTTTCACAGTATGGCATTAAACTTTTCTATCTTCACGGAGACCAAACCAGCCCAAGTTACAGGTGGGATCAGTGGAGAGGCGACCTCGCTGACAGTCAGAATGCCTGTTTTTCTAGGTGTTTCTGTGCTATAAACACCTGTAATTGAATAAATGTAAAGTAGAGCTGTTTAATGTCATACTGTGGAACATTCCAGACAGCAATGACGTAACCATAGAAACAAGCAGGTGACAGACCCCCAACCAAAAAGTTCCACAGTGCACCTTCAACATAAATACAAAATACAGTATGTAAATGAAAAAAAATGTTGGAAAATATATTTAATTCGGGTCATCTACATTTCTTTTTTTTTATTTGTGTATAAATGTACAGGATTTGAGAAGACCAATTTCAGAAGCATTGTAAAGTAATCTGAAAAAAATTCATCTTTGTACTTCAAGGGAGATTAGCTGTAAAGAATTGGGTCAACCAAACGTGTCTGTACAGTAATCCATATTGTTTTGCTAATTCCTTCATTCCCTTTACCTTGAACTCGTCGACTTGGCCTGATATGTGCGCCTATGAGCTCTTTAGTGGCTAACCCACCCTCCCTCCTTCCCTTTAGCAATAACTGGAGCATAAACATTTTTGTAATACACTTTCGTAGGGGAAAACATGCTAACGTCAAAGCCTCTGTATTCTGGCCATATGCGCCGGATATGAACACGGGAAATTAAACGAAAAACGGACATTGCCTTCAAGCTAAATCTCCGATATTGGAATGCTAGCTAGTACAGCAGTAGCAACAGAATTCGCGAGCATTTCCGCACATGTTAGCATCTCGTTTTGCTTGTTTATAATTGGCATGCTAGCATTAACTAGTGTGACCAGACATCCCGAAAAATTTGGGACTGTCCCGAAATCTAAACTGTTGTTCCGAATCCCAAATCCATTCCTAAATGTCCCGAAAATTACACTTAAACAGAATCCTGAGTAGTTATATTGTGATAAACATTAAAAACAGTTTGTAGGGAGTTTGTAAGTCGTGTTTATTTTTTGACGTTCTATAATTAGGCGCGAATATGTACGGAAACAGAATAAAAAAAAAAAACATTGTTACGAATTTCAGCCAATCTCATCTGGTCACTGTAGCGTTAATGTACACATCTTTGCATTTTCTTTACAGTCGAAAGCGTTGTTTTGAGCCGAGTGTACCGCGGGCGAGCCAGCAGAGAGCAAGAATTTGGAGCACGGTGACGATGGCAAGCCTCGATCTGCCCAGCGCATTTCTCTAGGGCAAAAGTCATGAGTTTCTGAACGCCCCCGACTCAAGATTATAGGGTGGATCACAACAGGCTGTGAATCAGAACGTTATGTAGAAAGCAGAAGGAAGGACTTGTAAATGTCAAAAGTGAAATACGGCATCAATTGTAGTACAGTTACTAATGTGATTTATTGGTAGACAATTAGTAGTAGTAGTTTTTAGAGTACTACAAAAACAAACATCTACAAACAAACACTACAACCCCATGGATCATGACCGAAATGGTTTAGCCTAAAGTAAAAATACTTATAATGCCAAACCCTGTTACACAACGATAGAATTCCAAGAAAGAAAAGCAGCGTATGAAGAGCAAGTTTGGGTTTACGATTTCACTTATGACTTACTGTATATATAAGTGACAGAATATGAATTAAAATGAACAAAACTGAATGCATAGTTCTTTCATTCCAGAGCTCTATATCTTTCAAAACATAACGCTTTGTACTTCTTTTTTTTTTAAGGTTTCTACAGTGTTTTAAATCATCATACAAGTTGTTCCACACTGCACATTTCTCTGATCTTGGGCCAAGATTTGAAAACTTATATCAGGTTCTTCATCTTGTTTTCAGATTTATTATCTACTTACTCGTTCTGAGACTGCTTCATTATAGTCTAGAGGTTTATTTGAAGAGAACTTGTCCAGTAAAATGATCTTGTTGTATGAACAGATCATTTCACTACTTTAAAATCTTAAATTTTGGCCAAGCTCTTTTTTTTAACAGAAATACAATCACCTTTTTTTTTTTCTTAGTTCTTATCTTCATCTTTTTAAAGACGCCAGTTCGTCTAAGGTTATATTGACATTCCCTCTACATGACAACTCCTGTACACAAGGAGGGAGCAGATGATTACAGGCCTTGTACATCACTGTGGCTGTACTCATGTTAGCAAGATCAAAAACCTGAAGTATTTTTAGATTAAACTAATAAGAGTATAATGGAGTGTAAGATGTCTATATGTAGCTAGGGTGACCAGATTTTCCAAATTAAAAACTGGGACACACCCAGTTTGGGGTGGTTGGTAATAATAAAATTGTGCACTGTCCTTGTTTTAAATAAAATAAAGAACATTATTAGGCACTCGATTCATTCTTCACTCACTTGTGAATCAGTAGATGACCTGAGTCTTCTTTCAAGTACAGTTTTCTGTATTTAGACAAAACTTGTGGCTGAATATTTCCTTCTTTAAATTGGCGGAATCAGATTGGTAAAAAATAGAAACACCTGGGACATTTCTTGTATTAAACTGGGACAAATATGTGGTTTTGTATAAATCTGCTGGGACAGAGGAAGGGGACACAGGGCTCCAAACTGGGATTGTCCCGGAAAATAGGGACATCCGGTCAGCTGATATATAGCTAACATTTAAATTGTCTTAGAAAGTGTTGTCACAATACTACAATTTCAAACTCACTTTAGTTTAGTTTTAATTACGATACGATGATTCTGATGCCACAATGATAATAATAATTAAAAAACACACACACAATAGAATAGAATGTGACAATAGAATGGGAGTTTCATCATTAAATCATAGTACTTTCTTTTCTATTCCCCTGAGCTCTTATACGTGTGTACTCCCTCTCCATGGGTGTACACTAGTCTATGTGCTCTTCTACTTGTTCTGATACACTGATACTTTTGACAGTCCTAATTGTAAATACATGTTTCTATTCTGCTTGATCCATTTGAAATAAGATAAAATACTATACAAAATGTATATATTGAAATCTGTCAAACCTTAGCATAAATTTAAAAAGATTTTCTTGTACTTCTCTGTTGCAACACTGATCGCCTTCATATCAATAATGGTTACGTTTACACTGAAACAAATCACCGTATCCCTGTATAATGATTTGCTTCCAGACACCATGTCTGGACCACCTGAAACACTAGTCACATGACTAGGCTGGCATCACAATATCCCGTGGGCGGTAAAAACAAGGAAATGGAGCACCATGTCTAAAGTTGCCATAGTTCTATGGAAGTTGCAGTGGCCGATTTCAAGCCTTTGAGTCTTTTCGTGGACCGACACTGCTTTCCATTTGTCTATGGTTTGTTTAAACTGTTTTCCACAATAGCGTCACATAACTGATGTCACAAACCCAGTAAATCAGGAAGGTGTAAGTCACAGTGATGTGGTCCAATAAGGACGGCAACTAGAGCTTCTACGTCAACGTATCACCATTTTAAGGCATCCACACGGTGCCGGATCAGAATCGTACTCCGGTGAATACGTAGGAGCTGGCAGCACCAGCATCGTCCTGTCTCTGGAGCTGCAACAAAAACAACTCTAATACGTACTAGTGTGGATGGGGCCAATGAATGTCCTTTTAGGTGTAAACCAAATGGATTTTAGTATTTAGTAACTGGCACACACCTTTACCAGACTCATTCTCATCATATTACTGCTCATAATGGAGTCTTCCATGTGTTCATTTTCACGCTACAAAATATTTTAATACACAATACTCACATGTTACTTAAAGGTCCTATATTTTGCAAAAAGGACTCTTGTGAGCTTTAATGTTGTAATGTTGTTATCTAATCAAAAACATTCCTGGAGGTGTGTTTTGTTTCATTCACACATGTTTGAGTAACCCTTTATTAGTCTACATCTCCAAAGCTCAAAATGCTCTGTTCCACCTTGTGATGTCATTTAGTGGTGGTTAACAGCTACATTTTGCCTTTTGTTCAGTAGAAATTCTTGGGCTGAAATCATCCAAATGAGTCTAATGATGGTGTATGGAGTTTAAAAACACAGTGAAGCACTTCCTGTATTATCACATGACATCACAAAGTGGAACAAAGTGTTTTCCGTTTGAGAGAAGCCTAAATATGCAGGGTTTGTGTGTTAAACAAAACAACTCCAGGTCTGTTTGTGATGAGGAAACAACATTAGAACACAGATCGTCATATGGTCCCTTTAAAGTAAGAGTAAACAAAGCCAGATACAATTTGTCAAAAAGTCACATTTCCAGAAATACTTGACCATAAAATGTCTCAGAGTTTGTATCAGATTGTATTGCATTTGCACAGTGACTGAATATTTTATCTTGTAGAGGAATTCTGGACTCCGCTGACCGTCCTCGCCACCAGGGAGACTCTGCACCTGCTCAGAGAGGACCACCAGTGGAGGAAGAGCGCCGCCGACCCCACGGCCGACGGGACCGAAGAGCCCAGCAGCGGGGGCGTGACCGTGCTGGAGACTCAGCCAATCAGCTGCGTGAGCTCCATCGTCCTCTGGCTCACAGACTCCTGCAGGGTGGACATCAAGCTTTATGACGAGGTGAGTTAGAGTTTGTGTGTGATTTAAGCAGTGGTGGAAGAAGAATTGAATTGTGTTACTTAAGTAAAAGTACAGACACTCAAATAAAAGTATCACATGAAAAAATCTACTTACCGTATTTTCCAGACTATAAGCCGCTACTTTTTTCCCAGGCTTTGAACCATGCGGCTTTTAGTGCGGAGCGGCTAAATTTAGATTTTTGCTTCCACGGCTAGGGGCGGAATTTCAAAAACAAGATCGACGGAAAATTACTGCAAAGAAGAATATGCTACTTTTTATTGAGCAGATATAACACGCACGACAAATTACTAACTGGTAATTATTTTCAAATCCTCACCCCTTCATCATGAAAAGCACACGAAGGAGTTTGTATGATGCAAGTTTTAAGTTGAAGGCATCGATCTTGCTCCAGGAAGGAAACCGCTGTAGAGCCCTGCACCCGCGGGACCCAACACAAAACAGTGCGGCGCGGGACCATGGATGTAATAAGAGCATCTGAAAGAACATTCTGAAAGAACATTCTGAAAGAACATTCTGAAAGAACATTCTGAAAGAACATTCTGAAAGCTTATTGTGGGAGCGCGGCCGCACGACGCGGGCGGTAGCGGGACTGAAGACTCTGGCAGCGGGCGGGAGCGGAACTGAAAATTGTGTCCCGCAGACCTCTACCGTGTTGCTGCACGTAAGCTCGGCGTCAATGGTTTCAGGAAGATGATTAAAAGTGACTTGTGGTTTCACTGCACAGGAGAAATGAAGGTAATCAAGTATCGGTTCTTTTCTGTTTTTGACCTGTTTTAATCAGCACAGTTGCTGCTGTGTTAAAAGGCACTGTTCGGAAAGAATCTGTTCAGGTACATAAATGTACATTTACAGTACAAACTCGTTCTGTATATGCAGTAAATATCTCATTTTTCAACATGAATATCAGCGGCTTATAGCCCGGTTGCGGCTTGTACAACTTTTTTCTTTTCTTTTTTTTTTTTTTAAATAGCGTGGGTGCAGCTTATATACGGTGCGCTCAATAGTCCGGAAAATACAGTACTTAGGTAAAAGTATTAAAAATTTACTTTTTGTGTAGATTTTGAGCTTCAAATGTAGTGATTTTGGTAAAGAAATATGCTGAATCAATGTTTTCTGTTTTTATCTGTATATTTTTATTTGCTCAAATTCTGAACTTGATAAAAATCAACTACTCAGACTTTTCTGCAGGTCTCAAACTCAGTCCTGTTTTAAAATGTAGTGGAGTAGAAAGTACATATACCTGCTCTCAAATGTAGTGAAGTAAAAGTATCCACTGTAAAATCTCCTCAAGTGAAGTACAGACACCTAAAATTTTGACTGAAGTGGAGTACTTTACTACTATTACTTTGTTACATTCCACCATTGGATTTAAAGGGACAGTTGGGAATTTTGGACATAGGGCCTAATTTCTTTGTGAGCCAGAGTGTTGGAGACATGTGGAGACACTTTTTTAAGTCTTCCATCCAGTTCTTGTATTTGGAGAGGTTGCTGGTGCTAGGCTAGTGCATGTCAATGGCCATAGTTGTCCTGCCACTAAAAACACTCCACAGTGCACCTGAGGCAAAACAATTATTAGGCCAGACTGTCCATGTGAATATCTGTGTCCATAGAATAATTTTAAAAGTAAACCCAGCCTTGCATTTGAAGGATTTCTGTCTGAGCAGCAGCAGTGAGTCGTACTTCCTGATAGAAGCTAGGCAGCGGCGGACTGATATGTGAGAAAATAGTCCCTCAACATGCGACGATTCATGCAAGGTTACTTTTATTTCAAACATTATTATATCAACACAGACATTCACATGGACAGTCTGGAGTTCTAATAGTTTTGCTTCTGTGGAGTGGGTCAGACTGTTTTTAGTGGCACGACAACTATGGCCATTGACATGCACTAGCCTAGCACCAGCAACCTCTGCAAATACAAGGACTGAATGGAATCTTTAAAAAAGTGTCTCCACACGTCTCCAACACTCTGGCTCACTAGGAAATGAGGCCCTATGTCCAACATTCTGAACTGTCCCTTTAAGATCTAGACTCTCTAGGTTAATACTGGGGTGGTGGTGTTTGCCGGTGGTGTAGTGGTTTAAGGTGTATGTAGATGCTGTATGTATAAATGGACGTAGCTAACCCGCTAGATGCCATGTTCCAAACAGGAAGTGAGCGTGGATGCACTTCTGACTCCCATCAATTCTGGCTCCAAATCACTTTGTTTTGAAAAACCGTCACCCCTCTCTTTGTAACCGCTGATGTCATGCTTGTCATTTTGTTCTTAAAACATTCATATCAATCTGCGCTAGATCATCCTGGTGTTTATTTTGCCACTGTGTCTGTAAATTTTGTCAAAATCAGGTGCCTGTTTTTTTTACTGAGGTCGTTCCCGCTAGTGTCAGCATTTCATTTCATTTCATTTATTTATTTATAAGGACAATGTACAGTTACATTAAGCACAAAGGCAGAGATGCTTGTAGATCACGCATCAGTGATTAAAATTTCAGCACGATCGGACTAAGCCTGCGCCAACGGGAGCAAATCTTCACATTAAATATTGTCTAAATTTTTGATTGAACTTTGGAGCACGTGAACCGTGACAGTTTTCCAAAAAATAGAGCAAACTTTTGAAGCCGCACTTCTCTAGATGATGTACGGTGATTTTCAGCCCTGTGGGTGAAGCGCCTTCAGAGGAGTGCGTTCAAACGCAACATGAGCGAAAAGGCCGACTCTGCATTTTGAAGATTTCAATCCAAGATGGCTGCCTTCTGCTTTGTCAGGGGGCGTGGCCATAATAATATTTTTTGTTTGTCTTCACGTGACAAATGCGTGTACCGAATTTGGTGGCTCTACGACAAAGTTGAGCTGGGACGGCTCCCATAGGAGTGGGCGGAGCCTAATATTCGAGGTGGCGAATTATCTCCATTTTTTTGATCCCCACACATGAAACCTATATTTTCTCGAATGTTTCATCATTTCTGAACTTTTGGCAAAGTTTGAGTTTTTGAATGTGTTTGGGGGGGTCACGTTTTATTTCAATCTGTAGGGGGCGCTAATGCACATTCAGTAGCTTTAGAGCAGAGAGTTTAAGAACTGTGTCAAATTTCATTGAAATCAGAGTTTGTTTGAGCAAACAGGAGCAATTTGTAAATTTTCAACCCCTGACCCATTTTTCTGCCTGCCTATGAGCATCGCTATGCAGTACTTTCACCAGCCTCTGGCACTCGGGTCTAATAAGGCTTTAAGGTTTTTTTTTTTTGGTTTTTTTTTTTGTTTTAATTTTTAAATTTTGAAGTAGGAGCTGTAAGCAACATTTTAGCAAACGTTCACATTTTGTTGTTCAATAAAAAAATAAGCACAAGTTCTTCTGACAAAAAATCATGTGTTAATTATCTCCCTTTTGCAATAATGCCTGATGACAAAATCAAAATGTTTATATTTTTGTAACAATAATTCCCCTAAATTCCTGTGCAAAGTTACCAATTTGAAAATTCCCAAAATTGCCATACCAAAGTTTCCATGGACATTTTCCAGAAACTGTACGGGAATTTTCTTCCCTTTTGCAACCTTATTTGGAAATATAAAAACTATAAAACTGCAGTTATGTGAAGGTAAGAATACTGTAGTAGACAAAATATTGTTAGTGAAATCATTTTGGGTTTATTTACATGAAAAAGGTGAATTTTTTTTCACTGAAACTGCAAAAAATTGTATAATTGTGATTGTATTAGTTCACATTGATGGTAATAATAAAAACAAGCATTAAAATAAGTATAATATAGTAAGTTTTTGGATATAAACCATGACAGACGGCAACATTTAACATAAGTAATACTGGCCATTTACCCTCCCGAAAATGTGACATCCCCAAACCGTGGAGTGTGAACCTGACCTATTCAGCCTAATTGCTTGTCTAAACAGATGCACGTTAAGATCATATCTACCCTACAAAAGAGAGGTCAGAGGTTAACTGCCAGCAGCTAACTTCATGTATAGGCACTTTTAGTTGTTTTTTGGCAAGGCAAGTTTATTTGTAGAGCACAATTCATACACAGTAATTCAAAGTGCTTCACAGAATAAGAAATACATTAAAATCACAATACAAACAAATCAATACATAAATAATCATAATAAAATTAAAATAAAAAGTTGCTTTTTTGACTGAAAATGTATAGAAAAGTGAGCATTTTCTTGATTTTACATATTTGGTAATTGGTGTACATTGCTAATGTACACCAATTAATTAAAATAAAAATTTTAAAGGTGTATTGTGTAACTTTTTGTACTGCAGGCGCCGTTAAATGTTTTTCTCCATGAAAATGTTATTGCTTTGTGAATGTTTCATTTGACCAAACCAGACCAAGCTACAGGTCAGATCTGTGTAGAGGCGACCCCGCTCACAGTCAGAATGTCTGTTTTTCAAGGTATTTCTGAGCTATGAAACCACCTGTAACTGAATAAATGTACAGTAGAGCTTTTTAATGTCATACTGTGGAACATTCCAGACAGAATGACAACCAAAAAGTTAGTGCATCTTTAATATTTATTTTAATTTAATTTTTAATTTTAATTTTTTATCAAAGTTACATAGTGCACCTTTAATTTAAATTTTAATCAAAGTTACATCGTGTACCTTTAATTCTATTTTATATTTAAATTTTGATCAAAGTTACATAGTGCACTTTTCATTTTAATTTTAATCTGCAGACAACTAAATGTCTCAATATCTGTCTGGAGTCTTATTCTCTGTAAAACCTGCTGTTCCTGTACAAACAGCCTATAAAACACAAGGGCTCCTTAGATTACTGTAGCAGTTCACATTTCAGTCCTTTTTTCTCCTTTTCACACAATTGCAAATCAAATCACAATTACACACAGACTCATTTTCTTACCTAAACATTCCTAGCAACAAAATCCCCATATCACATGACTCGACAGGTTTTCCTCCTCCTCGCTTTCAAATCCAACCTGCTCTTTTCTCCCTCCAGCTACGACAATTTCCACATGTGTTTTGGTCTCACATTCCCAGATTTGAAAAGCTCACGTTAGAAGCAGGTAGAATTACGAGTTTAAAGCTGTGTTTAAGAAGCCACAGTTTGTTCTGTTTATTGTTATGAAGGCCAGGAGAGAGGAAGGATCATTTCAGAGGGCAGAACAGGCCCCACGTGAATACACGCTATGGTTCTGAAATGATACTTTTTATACAGACTATGGCACAGTCTGATTTTCTTTGATGTTCTACAACATAACATTAAACTTCTCTCTCTCCACGGTGATATCAAATTAAAACTCTGAATCATTCTCCATAAAGCACATGTGTCAAACATGCGGCCCGGGGGCCAGATCCGGCCCTCCAAGACCTTTAATCTGGCCCTCGGCTGATTTTTCTATTAAAATACTTAAAATTTTCAGATTTTTCTGTTAATTTTCTGCACCGTTTAGCACAGCAGCGTCTCCGGCGTTTCTGTACATTGCGACTCCCACCAGAGCAGCACAAATGAAGACTTTCCTCTTTCCAAACGCTCTTAAAGGACGATCGTTTTGACTGTCGACCGTGACCCTCATCAGCAAAATGTCAAAAAATGAGAAAAGCAGATGCTGAGTTCAGGATTTCCCAAGAAAAATAGTCTAATTCTTATTTGTTGACAGAGGTGAATGGGAAATCTGTGCTCAGTGTGTTTGGAACAAGTGGCGTTGCTCGAGGAATATAATCTTAAACACCACTACGAGACACGGAGAAAAATACAATAACCTGAAGAGAGAACTGAGTTTTCTGATCCGGCCCTTTTGGGATCAAAGTAGGCTGCATACGGCCCCCGGACCAAAATGAGTTTGACACCCCTGCCATAAAGGAACAGTATGTAAATTTGACCTATCTTCTTCTGTATGTTCCCAGATGTAAGATAAACGGGGTCAAATCAAATAGAACTTTTACTGATTCAATTCTAAAGCTGATGTATTGACTTGACTCCTGTATTTATGTTATAATTTGGTGTATAATTTGGTTGTCAAGACAATTATCCAATCAGAAAGCAGAACATCATACGAGTCTTTCGTCTGGGTTGCCAGTTCCAATGCTTGAATGTCCACTATCTGCAGGCTAAGGATTTGGCGACATAGGTTTAGTTGTGATTGTAGAAGCTTTTTTAAAACTAAAAGACAGCAGGATATATACAGTTCTTATAAGCCTTAACTAGAAGATGTCAGGTTCAAGCCTTATAATGTGCTCAGTTGTGTTTTAAAGCCCCTTGAGATGCAGCATCTCGTTTTCAAGAGGGCCCAAGAACATACAACACACAGTTTACAAAGACGTAGTTCCACAATGACGTATAAAACAAGATAATACATGCATACAAATACATACATACAAGGGAAAACTCCCAATGGTCCCGCAGACAAGCTTTAAAACACAAGGAAATGGATCTTTTTAAGTGGTCTCCCCGAAACTTTGGAACAAACTGTTTCCTCACTTACGCTCTCTAGCCAGTGTAGATGGTTTGAACCTACCGTCATGAAGTGACGTTTGTGCTTCGTTTGTGCTGTTTTTGATGGAAAAAGTTGTTTGTGCTGCTTTAGTTTTTTTAGAAATTCATGATTCTTTCATAGGTCAAATTGGGGTCAAGCCCACAGGAAGCTTCAAAATGCTCTAAAACAGTCCAAAATGGAGCCAGTCGTTTGTGCTTCATTTGTGCTGTTTGGTGCTGCAAAAAGTTTTTGTTTGTGCGAATCTGGTTATTTTGGGCTGGTGACGTCATCCAGCCTCTCAAAATGTTAAACAGCCTCAAAACATGCAGAAAAGTGTAGAAAACGTTCGTATTTTGTTTGTGCTGTGACAATTTTCATTTGTGCGAGTATATTTCTAAAATTATTCATTATTATTTCTGCGGCAATTATAGGACGTCATTTCCGCTCAGCTGACGGCAGCAAACTCCGCAAAACTAGTGGCGATAAACGATCTCAGGCTGTGGAAAAGTCTGTATTATATAAAATATGAATCAAAAGCAAATTACTAAAGACTGTTAGACTTTTTTGCAACCTGAGATCGTTTCTCTTCACTAGTTTTGCGTTGTTGTGCTAAAGCCGCTGCTGTCAGCTGAGCGAAAATGACGTCATATAATTATCGCAGAAATAATAGTGAATAATTTTAGAAATAAACTCACACAAATGAAATGTTTAACATTTTGATGGGCTGGATGACATCGGTCGAAAATAAAATTGCAAATATCTTAAGAACCATGATTGCACAAACAACAGTTTTGCAGCACAAACGAAGCACAAATGATTGACACCATTTTGGACTGTTAGAGCATTTTGAAGCTTCCTGGGGGCTGACCCCAATTTGACCCATAAAAGAATTGTTAATTTCTCAAAAACTAAAGGAGCACAAATGAAGCACAAGCGATTGACATAGTTTTTGTGTAGGTTTGCGTTTGATGGGGGCCCAACTTCACGCAGGTTTTAAACTTACCCCCGTCCCTCCCCACCGCCCATAGGTCCATCTCATTTAATCATTAACATAAACCCAGTGTTAACAGCAGCGACAGTCCGTTTTCAGGTCAGTTCACAGAGCCATTCTAAAAGAGCCGAGAGAAGGTCGAGACCTCAGTGATGGAGGCGGATTTTAACAGGCCCAGCACTTTCCCCGGAGGTCCTTTATTCCCAAGTGCTTCTAGTTAGCCAGCGGTGCGTTCCGATTGAGGCCAATACATTTTACAAGTCTAAATCTGATAGAGCTCTCGTTAAACTTGCCATGTGTGGCACTCGCATGACATCACTGTTTACATGGCAACCAAAAATCCGCACTGAAGCATTTAGCATGGCGGAAATGCCATGTTAGTACGCTCAAAAAAAAAAAACACGCACTGTAACCTGCGTGCACTTCTGGATCTAATCTTGGCCCCAGCGCTCACCGCAAACACCTCCTCTACAAATGAGCGAGGCCCTAAAAGCTTTTCCTCTCCAATAAATACCATCAGCGTTACACAGCCGAAAAAGCAATTAATCTACTTTTTGTGTTGTTTATTTATTTCTTTTTGTGGATTGTTTTTGGGCAGACGGTGAAGCTGGAGAAGACGTGGAGCGTGCGGTCAGAGAGCTCGGAAATGATCCAAGGGCTGGTGGCATGGGTCAAGAAGCAATGGGAGGACATGTTTGGAGTCAAGTTGAGTCTGCAGGAGACATCGTAAGGCACTCAAACAGATACAAATGGACAAGATTTCAAACAATATTTTGGATTTTTTTTTTTTTTTTTTGGTTTTGGAGAAATGGAAAAATTAACCTTTACAATCACCATAGCAAACATAACACATTTTATGACTGAAAATGCATATGTTTACAAGAGAAGTGAATTTGTGATTTTTTTTTTTTCGTAACAAATGCGATTTAAAGGTGCTTTGTGTAACTTTTTTGGTGGAGGGTCCATCAGATGCTTGTCTCTGTGGAGATGTTATTGCTTCATCTGGAATGTTCCACAGTATGGCATTAAACAGCTCTACTTTACATTCATTCAGTTACAGACGGTTTTATAGCTCAAAAATATGTAGAAACAGCATTGTGACTGTGAGCGGGGTCGCCTCTCCACAGATCTGACTTGTAATTTGGTCTGGTTTGGTCTCCGTGAGGGTTTAACATCATACTGTGAAAAATTCCAGACAAAAAGTTACACAATGCACCTTTAAGGCCCTTGTTCTAGATGTAAAAATATCAGCAAATATTGGTTACCGGCCACAATGACAAGTCATACATCAGACATTGGGTTGCATGTTCTTCCTGTCAACCCAAAACATGTAGAACAGGTCAAATTCTGCAAGTGAGGTCGCCCTGACCAAGACTAGCTCCAGATATGGAGATGGGTCCCCAGGAACCCAAACCTCAAAAAACTGGTCCGCCCACCAGCGGCTGGGCTGTATCTTGTTAGTGGGATCATGCCCAGACAGATTCTTGTGAGTTTATCCAAGATCACCCAGGCGCTACACTCCTCCTGATACACTGTCCCAGAAGCATTGAAGGACGGGAATCCGTGTATCATTCGTTCATTTGTTTTTCAAAACAGAACCAAAAATAAGAAACCTAAAAGACAATTATTTTCTTCATGATTTGTCTCCAAAACCAAACTGAAAAAAACAGATGATTCGCTTTTTCAGTTTTCAATTTTGTGTTTACATGAATAATGGAAAAAATGGATAACAACCGTTTCCCGAACCAAACTCCTGGTCCTAATATCCAGTGTGGAGCATACACCGTGTCATTAGCGGACCACCGAGACGATTGCCAGGTCTAAACCAGGACTGGACAGGTCTAAACCAGGTCTAAACTAGGACTGAACCAGGACTGAAGCAGGTGTAAACCAGCCCCCCTGCAGTAGTCCTGGTCCTGTCCTGGTTTACACCTGGTTTAGGCTGTTTGGTAATGACACGGCGTATGCAGATGCTCCACACTGGATATTAGGACCAGTAGTTTGGTTTGGGAAACAGGAAACGGCCATTATCTGTTTGTTTTTTTTCCCATTATTTGTTTAAACACAAACTCGAAAACTGAAGAAAAAAAAAAATTGTTATCTGGTTTGTTTGTTTTTTGTTAGTTTTTTTGGGTCAAATAATAAAGAAAAGTTTTTTGTTTGTTTTTTCATTTTCTTATTTTTGGTTTTATTTTGAACAAATGATACACAGATTGTGATGGGTTAAATCATAGACTGTATATATAAATGGATGTAGCTAACCCGTTAGCCGCTGTGTTCCAAACAGGATGTGAGCATGGGTGCGCTTCCGCCTCCATCGACTCAAACTCCTGCTCACTTTGTATTGAAAGAACATTGCCCCTCCCTTTTAAAATGTTCATATAAACTGGCTCTACATGATTCTGTTGTTTTTATTTTGCTATTTTGTCCGGAAATCAATCCTTATATAAATCTTGCTCCAAATTCATTCGTATAACTGTCACCCTCACTGAGCTTCATTTGACTGGAGCCTAATGCTATGGGTGACATCACACTCATCAGTTTGCTTCTTTATACAGTCTATGGGTCAAATGCAGAGGAAATGTCATGTTTTGGGGACCCACACGTACATGTTCACAAAGAAACACTCCATCGGGCCTGAAAAAAACCTGTTGCATAATAGATGTTCTTTTTTTTTCCCCCACTTGTTTTTTTACGGTCAAATTGCGTGTGCCTAGATCTACCAAAACAGCACTTTAAACATGCCGGCAAAGCGGGAATCGAGCGAAGAGAACAAAATGTATACGGCAATTTCAAGGTTCATTTCTACTCAAAAGGCACAAGCTTGTTTGAGATGGCAGCCGACCCGAGTCTGTTCTCTGCAGACGGTGATAAAGACACAAGCTGCCCAGTCAGTTACGTCAGACCAGCTGTCAATTTTTGATAGTGAAACAGGAAAACAAAACTGGAGATATCGCCAATCTGTTTATGTCACTTATATCATCGTCTGGTCATGTTATTTTGTTCTGTACAGTCATTTCTATGTTAAAATATGTTTGTATAAAGATTATGTTCTGCAGATTAAAGACGTGTACGTGATTTACACCATCCTCAAAACATAAAAAACAGAACGAGTTGATTTGAAGTAGTTTGCAGTGGAAGTTCTTCCTCACTTACCTTATGCATTCAGAGCAGAGGTGGGACCAAGGCGATGTTTTGCAAGTGTGAAGTAAGTCTCAAGTCTTTGACCTCAAGTCCAAAGTCAAAGACAGGAAAGTCCAAGTCAAGACTCGAGTCACTGGCCCATAAGTCCAAGTCAAGTCCAAGTCCTCTGCTTTGAGCTTCAAGTCATTTCAAGTCTTTAAACCAAAGTACCAAATACAGCTTAGATATTGAATTTATGGCGGCACGGTGGCTGAGTGGCAACACTCAGGCCTCACAGCAAGAAGGTTACAGGTTCGATGCCCGGGCCTTTCTGTGTGGAGTTTGCATGTTCTCCCCGTGTCTGGATGGGTTTCCTCCGGGTGCTCCAGTTTCCCCCATCAACCCAAAACATGCAGCACCCCTATGAACTAACATCAAGGACCATGTTGTCCACCCTCCTGTGGGCTCACCACCTGCAGAGGGGTTCATAGGGGGGGTCAGGTGCTATGAGGATTGGGCAGCAAACTGCCCCCAGCTGGATAAAGCGGGAGAAGATGGATGGATGGATGGAATGTCAAACTTAATTCCACTTAAAAAGTCATGGCTTTCCTTTTTAAATCCCTTTGTGCGAATCATTATGGTCAGAACAGAATGATTTAACATTTTCAAGTGCTAAATAAGTTCTTTTGTCGTGTGGTCTGCGTTGAAATGGAAGGATCATATTCTATCTAGTTTCCTCTGTTTTACTGCATTGTACAGTATTGTACTGTATATTACATATATTTTTAGAGCAGAGCTTTACTGTTACTAGCAGTAGTGCTAGTAACACCATGCTGACCGTGCACTTCCTGATTCTCAGACAATAACAGTAGACTTATTTTGAACTCAGGAGCTGCTTATACAATATATCTGTACCGAGGCAAGACACATTTTGCTGAAATACATGGGGAAAAAATCCGGTATCAACCCCCTGAAGTTAAGATAATTCCACAGTGTACTGTCTGCCTTTAATTTTCAAAATTCAGGAAGTGCTTGTTAGCATCCCTGTTAGCTTACTGTCACTGCAAAACTCCACTCTGGTCTCTGAAAGTTGTGAAAATGCTTCTAAACTCATCATGGTGAACAATTAGGATGCTCATAATGCATAAGGAAAGTGAGGAATAACTTTGGACAACTGTAAACTGTTGAAAATGAACTAGTTCTGTTTGTCACGTTTGTAAAACTGTTTAAAAAAATAAATTCTGTGTATTTTTTCCTATTTCTTAATTCTTTATTGTCACTCAAGTTGGGCCTCAGCTCAGCACCCAGACCTGTAGCATACCAGACCTCAGCTGGAAACAAAGGCTTAATGACAGAACTGGGGTAAACCTTTCACCTATTGGTCAAAGTCACATGGTGTGTCTGAGCCCTGTGGGATTATGGGATGGAGCCTCAAACAATGGCTGTTAATGAGAACTTTATTTTTGAATTATTCTGAAGATCATTTTGAGTATTAACTTCTGACTTGTGGAACCGAAGTGCTGTGATATACCGTAGGTAACCATAGTGATTTGTATGTAAATTATCATTTTCATTTTCTTTTTTTTTTATATTGCCAACCTGTGTTCAAATGATTTATTTTTATATGAAGTAATAAAATCTAATACTTAAATAATTTCCTGAGGTGTTGGAGATTTTATTTTTTTATTTTATTTTTTTAATGTTTGTTCAATGACTCACAGGTTGGCGGTATGATTCCTGCTCTCACAGATAAATTCTGTCGTTTTGTCCTTGGGCAAGACACTTATCCCACTTCACCCTCCCACCACCTGCGTACACTGGTGTGTGAGTGTGTGTGTGAGTGGTTCCTTGATGTAAAGAATGCCGAATTTAAATTTTATTTTGAATTTAAAATGTATATTGTATTTTTTCACTATATATATATATATATATATATATAAAATGTTATAGAAAAAGAAAAAGAGGTGTTCTGACTGTGAGCGGGGTCGACTCTCCACAGATCTGATCTGTAACTTGGTCTGGTTTGGACTCCATGAAGATACAAAGGTTTAATGTCATACTGTGAAACATTCCAGACAAAGCAATAACATCTCCATGGAGATTTGACAGACTTTCTGACAGAAAAGTTACACAGTGCACCTTCAATTTAATTTCTTTCATTATTATTTTTTCACCATTATCACACTAATTTATGCCTTTAATGTGATTGCAGTGGAACCCAACAGAGCACAAGGAGTTTGTAAAGTGATTCTGAGGTGCAGGATGTGGCAGGCTAAGTTAGTTTTAGCTCGTAATGCTAACATTCTCTAAGCAGTAGAAGTTAATAGCGCGTCAGTGGAATGTTATAACGTGTTGATTTGTTGGGAACTAACCTCGCAGCTAAAACCAGCTAGTGTTGTGCGTACTTCAATGTTCTACAGGTGGATCTTATCAGCACGAAGGCCTGGATACAATACGGTGTATCTCCACCAGCCATCTTGAACTCAAGGGTTTCTCCAGGGTTTTACACCAGGTGCCATTCCAGTCACAACGGGACGCTTTTCGATGATCGGAATGGCAGAATGTTGGTAAAGTGTTCTACTGGGGACACAACAGCTGGGAATCAAACCGGTAACCTTTCGGAGCACAGGCGCATTTGTCAGCCATTACCCGAATTACACTTAAAGGTGCTGTATCTGGTTTTTACAGTGAAAGAGGCCATATTACTCTGATGTTTCCTCATCACAAACAGACCTGGAGTTTTGTTTCATTCACACATTTCACTTACAAACATCGCTTGTTTAGGCTGAGTTCTGTTCTCAAACAGAAAACACCCACTTTGTGATGTCATGCGGTAAGACACGAAGCGCTCTGCTGTGTTTCTAAGAGCTCGGAGCTTTGGAGATGTACACAGACAAATAATAAAGGATTACTAAAGAGGAAGGGAAGAAAAAAGAAAATACCTTTAAAAATTTGCTCTAGTAGTAAAAAGAAAAGAGAGGGAGAGAAAGGGAAATTTGATTCTAAATTTTTAAATTGGCCAAAACATAAAATAAGAGCCTAGTAGTGTTGTCATGCTACACTACAGCAGTACTTTGGTTTTATTGAATTAAATGTGTGTGTTTGTGGGGAAGGGGTGGGTTAGGGGGTGGCAGTTTTGTTGTTTTATGTTCGTTGTAGGTATTGTTTTGTTTTTTTCCTGTTTTGTTTTTATGTTTATGAATGTATTTTACTAAATGTTATATTCTATTGTCTTTAAAGGGATAGTTGGGGATTTTCGACATGAATCTGTACGTCCCTGTCAGCAGTGTCGCATCAACAATGACTTACCTCCTGACAGTGTCCGGTGAGCCCAGTTCTTCCCCAGTTTCATTGCTGATGAAAGTGTCCGGCAAGTTGGCTCGGGTCACGAAAAGAAAGTGTTTTTCTGACCAAAAACCTGTTCTAATGTGTTCAAAAGAGTGATACATTTACAAATCCTGAACTCAAAAAAAGTCAGACCTCATATTTAGGCCCGAGCGCCAGAGGCTGGCGAAGGGCCTATTAGTATCGCATAGTGATGCTCATAGGGGGCGGGAACTAAAATGACACGACGTGACTCGCCCGTAGTGACCAGGGACCCTCACCATGACGTAGCAATGCACCAGAGGTTTCCGAAAATGTAGAGTTTGTCTGCCAAAAAAAGCGGAACCTCCTCCTCTTCCTCCTCCTCCTCCTCTTCCTCCTCCTCCTTCTCCTCCTCCTCCTTATTCTCCTCTTCCTCCTCCTCTTCCTCCTCCTCCTCCTCTTCCTCCTCTTCCTCCTCCTCCTTCTCCTCCTCCTCCTCCTTCTCCTCCTCCTCCTCCTCCTTATTCTCCTCTTCCTCCTCCTCCTCCTTCTCCTCCTCCTCCTTATTCTCCTCTTCCTCCTCCTCCTCCTCTTCCTCCTCCTCCTCCTTCTCCTCCTCCTCCTCCTTCTTCTCCTCCTCCTCCTCCTCCTTATTCTCCTCTTCCTCCTCCTCTTCCTCCTCCTCCTCCTCCTCCTCCTCCTCCTCCTCGCACTTAACCATTTTTCACTCAGTGAACAATGACGAAAACTCCCGAAATTTGGCCACGTGTTAAAAAGTCTGCTTCTCTAACTTTTGACTATTTCCATTTTCAAAACATAAATAAAGTGGCTCATCAGCGCCCCCTAATGAGACAAAAATACATTAGGGAATATGAATGACACCAAAAAAATGTCCACGTAGAATCATGAAATTTAACACAAAAGTCGATCATGACAAGACAAGTAAAAAATATTATTATGGCCACGCCCCCTGACGCACCAGGAGGCGGCCATCTTGGATTGAAGTTCGCGAAGCTGAAACGCACTCCTCTGCGGGCGTCACCCGAATGGCCTCAGATTTGGTCCACATTATCTCCAGGGGCGGAACATCAAAGAATATCCACAGCTCCCAAATCCGTCTGACGTCTCTGAGCAGTGAAGCCACAAATAATGAACACAAGTTTTGGAAATTTACAAATTGCTCCTGTTTGCTCAAACAAACTCTGATTTCAATTAAATTTGACACAGTTCTTAAACTCTCTGCCCTAAAGCTACTGAATGTGAAAAAAATTTATTTGGTGCATTACAGATTGAAATAAAACGTGACCCCAAACATGTTCAAAAACTCATCAAACTTTCCAAAAAAATTAGAAATGATGACACATTCGAGAAAATGTAGGTTTCATGCGCAAGGATCAAAAAATGGAGATAATACGCCACCTCGAATATTAGGCTCCTCCCACTCTTATGGGAGCCGTCCCAGCTCAACTTTGTCGTAGAGCCACGAAATTCGGTACACGCATTCGTCACGTGAGGACAAACAAAAAATATTATGATGGCCACGCCCCCTGACAAAGCAGAAGGCAGCCATCTTGGATTGAAATCTTCAAAATGCAGAGTTTTTTCTGCATTTTTCTGATGGAGGATGTGTTGGCCTGGGAAATTTGAATCACTAATACGTGATCTCAGTCTGAATATAACACACTGTAAAGCATATGGAAAGTGTGGTTGGGGCTTACAGTTATTAGGGTTAGTGTGGAGCATTGCATTTGCACGACGAGGCGTTTGCAGGGTGCGACGTGCAGGGCATGTCGTTCGTGGGGCACGGTGTTTGCGGGGTGCAGCATAGGCGCACGCGAGGGCCGATCATCGCCGCTTGCGGCTGTATTTGCTTGGTACTATTTTCTCAACGGTTCATATCACTACACGCTGCCGCCAGGTGAAGCCGCCCACAAATCCAAAACTTTTTTCAGTACTTGGGCAGTATTTACATGCTCAAACTTTTGACCGCCGTGAGTCAGTTTTTGTGTCATATCGGACCTTTAAGAATATGAAAAACAGAACTCGGCAACTTTCAGAGCGAACCTGCTAATAACAGCTAGTATGCTAACGGCACACAAGCGCTGCTTCCTGGTTTGTGGATGATAAAAAGGCTTTCTAATTAGATGCAGACGGCACACTGCGGTCTCATTTTGTGCAGCCCCTTAAACAAACGTGCTTGTGTTTGTGTAGCGTCCGTCTCTTTTACAGGCCTCATCATGACTGATCCTTTTACCACCGAGAGTCTGAGCCAAACAATTACTGCAAATACTACTACTATAAATGCTACTACAAATACTACTACTGCAAATACTACTGCTAGAAATACTACTGGTAGAAATACTACTACTACAAATACTACTACAAACACTACTACAAATACGACTACTGCAAATACTACGACTATAAATGCTACTACAAATACTACTACTGCAAATACTACTGCTAGAAATACTACTACTATAAATGCTACTACAAATACTACTACTACTACAAACACTACTACAAATACGACTACTGCAAATACTACTACTATAAACACTACTCGTCTACTACTACAACTACATATACTACCACAAAAACTACTACTGCTACTACTACTTCTACTACTATTACAAATACTACTACTACTACTACTACTTCTACTACTATTACAAATACTACTACTACTATCTCTACCACTACTTCTACTACTACGACATCTACTGCTACGATGTCTACTACTATGACTACAAATATTATTACAAATACTGCTACTGCATCTATTACTACTACTACTGTTACAAATACTACTATAAATAATACTACTACTACTTCAATAACAAATACTACTACTACTATAAATACTTCTACTACCTTGTGGCCATACTGGCTCGTCAAAGCCTGATCCCGTCAGATCTCAGAAGCTCAGCAGGGCCTGGTTAGTACTTGGATGGGAGACACTGGGAATTCCAGGTGCCACAGGGGGGCGCCAGTGGCAAAAACTGTTGTTGTGTCCTTAGGCAAGACACATCACTCACATTGCCTAGTATGAAAGTGGTGTGTGCGTGAGTGTTGGTGGTGGTCGGAGGGGCCGATGGTGCAGATTGGAGCCTCGCTTCCGTCAGTCTGCCCCAGGGCAGCTGTGGCTACAATAGTAGCACCACCACCGGGTCTGGAGTGAATGAATAATGCTCTGTAAAGCGTCTTTGAGTGTCCAGAAAAGCGCTGTATAAAAAACTGATGCATTATTATTATTATTACTACCTCTATCACTATTTCTAGTACTACTACAAGTACTACTACTATTTCTTCTACTGCAAATACTACTACTACTACTATACCCCCTTCTTCCTGCTATACCCCTCTCATGCCCTTTGACCCCCATTAATACTATTTCTACTACTACTACTACAGACACTACTACTGTTTGTACTACTACAAACACTACTATTATGTCTACTACTACACATATTGCTACTACTTCTATTACTACTACTTCAACTACTACTACTTCTGCTACTACTACTACTACTACTACTACTACTACTACTGTTACTACAACTTCTACTACTACTTCCACTACTACTGCTACCACTATTTCCCTTCTTCCTGCGCTCCCACTCATGCCCTTTGACCTCCATTACTACTACTTCTACTAGTACTACAAATACTATGTCTACAACTACTACTACTGCTGCTACTACTATTACTTCTACTTCTACTGCTCTTACCCCCCCTTCTTCCTGCTCTCCCTCTTGTGCCCTTTGACTCTCATTAATCCCATTTGTTTCCACGCCGCCGCTCAAACCCGCTCCACACCGTCCACGTATCCGACCCTGTTTGAATCTATAGAAACTCTCGAGTTCATGTGATTCCTCCAGACTTCCACTTCTCACCATATCTCAAAAATAGTCGGCGGTACTGTCAGCAGTCATCGACAAAACTCTGTAATTATCTTAAATGTGGCATGGCAGCAAATAAGGACCAGATGCATTGGAGGCTTGTGTTGCTTTCTTGTAGCCACGCAACATTAGCAAATATTGTAAACAGGAGTTAGCCGATATCTAAGCTCGGAGGAGTTGCGCTTCGGGTTCCAGCGAGCAAAACAGCACAAAACGGCTTGCTGCTGGGCTCATCCAACGTGGAAATGATCAAAGTTGGAAGTGACGTCATAGCAGCAGTGGAAAGTAACGAAATCTAGAAGTAAAAGTACAAATTTTAGATATCTGCGCTCTTTACTTAAGTCCATTTTACAGTGGGTTTTACTTCACTACATTTTAGGGCTGGACTGAAACGTAAAAAATACTTTGAAACAGCTGAGACTTTTACAGCCCTCATCATTATTGATCCTTTTATGGTTACCAGTCTTATCCAAACATACAATTACTACAAATACTACTACTACAAATACAGTTGCTACAAATACTACTACTGCTTCTCCTCCCATTACAAAAACTACAACTACTTCTACTACTCCTTCTGCTACTACTACAAATACTACTACAAATACTACTTCTGCTACTACAGATAACACTACTACTTTTTTCCACTACATCTACTACTACTTCTACTACTACTACAAATACTGCTACTACTACTACTAATACTTCTGCTCTCTCGCTAGTGCCTGTTGACCCCCTTTACCACTACTTCTACTACTACTACAACTACTTCTACTATTACTACATTTACTACTACATATACTGCTACTACGTCTACTACTACTTCTACTACTACTTTTTCTACTACCACTTCTACTACTACTTCTACTACTACTACATACACTCAACAAAAATATAAACGCAACACTTTTGTTTTTGCTCCCATTTGTCATGAGATGGACTCAAAGATCTAAAATTCATTCCAGATACACAATATTACCATTTCTCTCAAACATTGTTCACAAATCTGTCTAAATGTGTGATAGTGGCACTTTTGCTTTGCTGAGATAATCCATCCCACCTCACAGGTGTGCCACATCAAGATGCTCATCAGACACCATGATTAGTGCACAGGTGTACCTTAGACTGCCCACAATAAAAGGCCACTCTGAAATGTGCAGTTTTGTCTCACAGCAAAATGCCACAGATGGCGCAAGCATTGAGGGAGCGTGCAATTGGCATGCTGACAGCAGGAATGTCAACCAGATCTGTTGCTCGGGCATTGAATGTTCATTTCTCCACCATAAGCCGTCTCCAAAGGCGTTTCAGAGAATATGGCAGTACATCCAACCGGCCTCACAACCGCAGACCACGTGTAACCACACCAGCCCAGGACCTCCACATCCAGCAGGTTCACCTCCAAGATCGTCTGAGACCAGCTACTCAGACAGCTGCTGAAA
This sequence comes from Odontamblyopus lacepedii, assembly GCA_034769755.1. NCBI lineage: Eukaryota > Metazoa > Chordata > Actinopteri > Gobiiformes > Gobiidae > Odontamblyopus > Odontamblyopus lacepedii. The sequence continues at coordinate 22,605,629 of CM068366.1, forward strand.
CAATTGGTTTGCATAACCAAAGAATTTCTGCACAAACTGTCAGAAACCGTCTCAGGAAGCTCAACTGCATGCTCGCCGTCCTCATCGGGGTCTTAACCTGACTCCAGATCGTCGCCGTAACAGACTTGAGTGGGCAAATGCCCACATTCGATGGCGTCTGGCACGTTGGAGAGGTGTTCTCTTCATGGATGAATCTCGGTTTACATTGTTCAGGGCAGATGGCAGACAGCGTGTGTGGCGTCATGTGGGTGAGCGCTTTGCTGATGTCAATGTTGTGGATCGAGTGGCCCATGGTGGTGGTGGGGTTATGGTATGGGCAGGCATCTGTTATGGACGAAGAACACAGGTGCATTTTATTGATGGCATTTTGAATGCACAGAGATACCGTGATGAGATCCTGAGGCCCATTGTTGTGCCATACATCCATGAACATCACCTCATGTTTCAGCAAGATAATGCACGGCCCCATGTTGCAAGGATCTGTACACAATTCTTGGAAGCTGAAAATGTCCCAGTTCTTGCATGGCCAGCATACTCACCGGACATGTCACCCATTGAGCATGTTTGGGATGTGCTTGACCGGCGTATACGACAGCGCGTACCAGTTCCCACTAATATCCAGCAACTTCGCACAGCCATTGAAGAGGAGTGGACCAACATTCCACAGGCCACAATTGACAATCTGATAAACTCTATGTGAAGAAGATGTGTTGCACTGCATGAGGCAAATGGTGGTCACACCAGATACTGACTGGTTCTGAGTCCCCAGACCCCCAATAAAGCAACAACTGCACATTTCAGAGTGGCCTTTTATTGTGGGCAGTCTAAGGTACACCTATGCACTAATCATGGTGTCTGATGAGCATCTTGATGTGACACACCTGTGAGGTGGGATGGATTATCTCAGCAAAGCAAAAGTGCCACTATCACACATTTAGACAGATTTGTGAACAATGTTTGAGAGAAATGGTAATATTGTGTATCTGGAATGAATTTTAGATCTTTGAGTCCATCTCATGACAAATGGGAGCAAAAACAAAAGTGTTGCGTTTATATTTTTGTTGAGTGTATACTGCTGCTATTTCTACTACTTCTACTACTACATCTACTTCTTAAACTATTGCAAAATGTATACTTTTTACTTTTTGTGTATCTGTACTTTCTACTGCATTTTAGATCTGGACTAAAATGTACTTTGAAATGGCTGAGACTTTTTTATTGCACGTTTTATTTGAGTTCCATCCATTCATCCATCTTCTCCCGCTTTATCCGGCTGGGGGCAGTTTGCTGCCCAATCCTCATAGCACCTGACCCCCCCTATGAACCCCTCTGCAGGTGGTGAGCCCACAGGAGGGTGGACATCATGGTCCTTGATGTTAGTTCATAGGGGTGCTGCATGTTTTGGGTTGATGGGGGAAACCGGAGTACCCGGAGGAAACCCATCCAGACACGGGGAGAACAAGCAAACTCCACACAGAAAGACCCGGGCGACCCAGGGATCGAACCCACAACCTTCTGTGAGGCATGAGTGTTGCCACTCAGCCACCGTGCCGCCGAGTTTATTTGAGTTTATGTCCCAAATTTGAGCAAACCAAATGCACAAAAACACAAAGACGAAAATTAAGAAATCAGTGGAATCACTTAAAATCAGCTGAATACTTGATAAAAATCAACATTTTATCCTTGAATTGTTCCAAAAATCTCTGCAAAATACTTCTTTCATGAAGTGCATTTTTAATCATTTACTCTAATACTTTTACTTTACATGATAGTTTTCATGTGATACTTTTACTTGAGTAACTTTTTGTCCCTGTATCTGTACTTTTACTTAGGTAACAAAAGTGTGTACTTCCTCCACCGCTGCGTCCTAGTAAGTACATTCAGAACATTAAAGCCATACTGAGTTGCATACTTTTTCACCAATACACAGACTAAAATAAAAGACTTTAACTTGAGGTGGCGTTGGCTGAAATGTTCCGCAGTGGAACTTTAAACTGGCTATTTAAATTTTTACTAGTGTGAATATATTAGAATGTTCCCCAGTATGGCATTAAACAAATATATCTTGTTTTATGTCTCAAAAATACCCTGCAAAACATACATTGTTACTGTGAGCGGGGTTGCCACTCCACAGATGTGATCCGTAATTTGACCCCTGCTTGACTCCATGGATATCGATATGTTTAAAGCCCGACTGTGGGACATTCCTGGCAGAGTAGTAACATATTCTCTATAGAGACGATCATGTAGTGGAATTAATTTGAATGTTGTGATAACTTTTTCTAAATTCTGAACTGAAGATTAGAGTTGCAGAATTCCCGGAAGTTGGAAACTTTCCATGGGAATGTTTGGGAATTAACGAGAATTTTTGGAATTAACAGGAATAAATTGGGAATTATCAAAGTTGAAGGTTAGGGGCACCAGCAAAGTTTGGCAGAAAAACTGTAGCACAATATTGTAGCACAGTCTTGACTGCAACAGACAGATTTCTGTGAATAAAGTTGTGTATAGCGGCTGTTCCTCACTCATATGGAGCCATTGAAGCCACACCGTCGATATGCATTTTGTGTCCCTCTATCACAGGCACAATAACTTCTAGAAGTCTGAAGAGGTAGAACTGCTTTTCTGAGCAACAACAACAAATACAGACGACTGAGAGCAACAATACAACCAAAGCACTACAGGCAGTCAAGTAAGTTTGGAGAATAAATGAGGTGGAGGATATTTGATCTATGATATTAAAGTAGAAATGAAAAAGTAAAGTAGAATTACATAAATCTAGTACTAGTTTACTTGTAAATTAAGTTCTTCTGACAAATCAGTCATGGGTGTTAATTATCTCCCTTTTGCAATAATTCTTTTGATGACAAAATGAAATGTTTATATTTTTGTTAAAATAATTTCCCTAAATTCCTGTGCAAAGTTACCAATTTGAAAATGCCCATACCCAAGATTCCATGGAAATTTTCCAGAAACTTTATGGAAATTTTCAAACCCTACTGAAGATGCTACAATTTTGTTTTTATTAATAGCTGCAAATGTATTGTGAATATTTATGTAACATTTTGAATAATTAAAGGCCCTGTACTCATGTATTTGAGCAAAATGTGTGCTGCCCAAGTACAGATATATTGTATAAGCAGCTCTTGGGGTTTGTCTGGCAATTTTATTTTCTGAAAATCAAGTGCAACGGTTCGAATGCTAGTTGCTGTTAGCATTACCGTGACAACAAACTCCGCTCTGGTCTCTGAAAGTTGTGGAAAGCACTTAAAAACACATCACTGATGTTCAGAACGCATAAGGAAAGTGAGGAGCAACTTTGGACCATTACAAAAAGTTTAAAGGTTCTATATCGTGCTAAATTGATTCTTATGAGATTTAAGTCATGTCAGAATGCGGTTATATCGTCAAAACATACCTGGAGTTGTGTTTTGTTTCATTTACACATGTTTGAGTAACCCTTTATTTATTTATTAGTCTGTCTACATCTCCAAAGGTTAAAATGCTCTGTTCTATGTCATGAAGCAGAAGTTTTCAAGTTACCAGCTCCTTTTACCTTCAGTTCAGTAGAGATTGTTAATTCCAGGGCAGAAATTATCCAAATGATTAAAGTGAAGGTGTGTGGAGTTTAAAAACACAGTGGAGTATTTTGCGTTTGAAGGAAGAATTCAGCCTCAATATGCAGGTTTTTTGTGTTAAACGTGTGAATGAAACGAGGAAACATCATTATAACATAGATCAGAAAATAATGTAATTTGGGCCCTTTAAAACAAACCAGTTCAGTTTCCCACGTAATAAGGTCCAGCCTCTTTAAAGTGCTTTCATTTGACAGATACAGCTCACTTTGTCTCCACTGGTCACTCCGAATCCAGGAGCTGGACTTCGCCACAGCTTTCGTGATGTGTTTAAAGTCCCTGTTGATAATGGGTGCAGCCATTTGGGCCTTTTTCCTGTCTGGGCCTAATAGCTCCCGCCTTTCTGGAGGCACTTGAAAGCAGCAGCAGTGAAGGAATGCTAAATAGTCGCTTGGATAAGTCATGGACATTTGATTTGCCCAAACTGTCTCCAACTCCAGTCCGAATGGTTACACAGGCATTCCTCTTGGTCATCAGAGCTCCGCGACCTCCCAAAATCTTGGATCTCGGAGCTTAGTTGATGAGTTGTGGTAAGGTTAAAAGAAATTGGACCAAACATTCAAGGAAATACAGTATGTGCTTTCCCAGAATATTGTTTTGCCAAATTTTCATTACAAAGTTAAATTGTTTGTGTTTTGGAGAATTTAAAGTTCAATTCTGGTTTTATGTTGGATTAGGGGGTTGCATGCTAGCAGATGTTTTGTGAAAACTATTGTTACTGCTGGAGAATAAATTGAAGGAGCTTTGCTTGGCTTTGCTTCAGTTGTAGGGAGTATTATACCTCTGATGATATAGGCCAAGGTAACAAGGGAAGCTAGTTTAGGGCTAGTTTAATTTCTATTTGGTTTTAGGTAAGAATAGGGGGCTGTCTGTTGTAGGGAGTATTTGATGTCTGATCATGTAGGCTAACATAACAGGACTGAGCTGGCGGTGTGGGGCTAGCGCAACACAGAAACACAACTTTTTACCCTTTCAAATTTAATTTTACAATTATTAATTATTTTACATTTATTTTTAACTTTCAAGTTTCATTTTACAATTTCCCTTCCTTATCCAATATTTTACAGCACGCTATTGGCCAAGCGTATGTTTAGTGATGGGTTTTACACTGTTGTGTTCACTTCTTTTCCATATTAAATAAATTCAATTTCTCTAATTGCCCAACATCTGATTCATGGTTCCACAATCGGGCTTTTTTATTTGTCAAATGGTTTCGGTTTTATGTATTTAACCAAAGCTTCTATGACCATCCAAAATTTAGAACTTGGTCACAGGTACAGTTAAGAAAAATTGGACCAAACATTGGAAGGAAATCACCTTGACAAAGTTCATTTTAAAGTAAAATTATTAGTGTTTTGTTAAATTTTAAGTAAAAATTTGGTAGGTCATTTAGATTGGATTACAGGATTGTGTGCAAGCAGATCATTGATAGTGTACAATACATGGACCCTCCAAACATGGTGATATGAGATGTGTTGTCATGTGTTGTTGTGTTGAGATGTGTTACCGTCTATTCCAGTCCACCCCAGCTCTGCTTCTGTGGGGAGTATTATACCTCTGATGACGTAGGCTAAAATAACAGAAATGAGTTTTTCTCTTTCTGTATTAAGAAAAATTGGACCAAACATCAGAAGGAAATCGCCTGGCCAAATTTCATTTCAGAGTTTAATTGTTAGTGTTTTGTGAAAATTTAAGTTTGAATTTGGTTTTAGGTTGGATTAGTGCAGGGCTGTTCAACCTGTAGCCCCCCCTTCAAAGTTTATTTATTTATTTATTTATTTATTTTGATGCCTAATTTTGTGCTCTAATAAATGGTTCATGGTCTATGTTTAAGCATCAAACGTACTTATCTAAGGCCGTAAAAGTAGCTCACCAGAGGAAAAAGGTTGGAGACCCCTGGATTAGTGGGTTGCGGTTTAGCAGATGATTTATAATGTACAAAACTTAGTTTAAAGATGTATTTACTTTTACTAAATACACTGAAGTGGCCCGATCTGGATTTGTAATGCTTGAAGAAATCAAATTGAACGTTACTTTAAGCTACACTAACTCTCCCACTGAAAATGCAGAGGAGTGAATGTCTGGAATGGTACCAGAAAGCAGGTGTTCTGGAAGGGTCTGTTGGTCAAGCTATGAGTACGGTGGGTTTTTAAAGGCTTTTTCCCCTATTCAGAATTTCAGTATTAGAACATCTGATTCGTAGTTCTACAATCAGGCATTTGTATTTCTCAAAGATTTTCTCTTTATTTCTAATATATTTATTTGTTTCAATGACTCCAAACTTGGATCTTGGAACTTGGCTGATGAGTTGTGGTATGGTTAAGGAAAAATGTGCTTTCCGAGAAAATTGTTTTGCCAAACCTTCATTACAAGGTTCAATTGTTTGTGTTTTGGAAAATTTTAAATTCAAATTTGGTTTTTATGTTGGATTAGGGGGTTGCATGCTAGCAGACGTTTTATAAAAATATGGTGACTGTTGTAGAATAAATTGAAGGAGGCTCAACCTGGAGACATGGACCCTCTACGCATTGTGACTGCAATCTTCAGTTGTAGGGAGTATTATACCTGTGATGACGTAGGAAAGATAACACGGACTGAGCTGGGAGTGTGGCAGTATCAAAATTATTTATTTCAATCTATTGGCCAAGCTCATGTTTATTGGTGGGGTTTAAATTGATGTTTGTTTTGTTTTAATTTTTTTTTCCTATTAGAATTTCCATTATTTCTCAACATCTGTTTCACAGCTCTACACTCAGGCATTTGTATTTCCCAAAGCACGATTTTTCTGTCCTTGCTTATTTGGCCACCAGATCTTTCATGACTGACCAAAAACTTAGAACTCGGTTGATGAGTTGTGGTAGGGTTAAGAAACATTGGACCAAACACTGGAAGAAAATCCCATTGCCAAATTTCAGTTTCAAAGTTAGTGTTTTGTGAAAAGTTTGAATTTTAGGTTGGATTGGGGGTTGCATGTTAGCAGATGATTTACAATGTATTATACTTACTTTAAAAATAGATTTACTTTTCTGGAATAAATTGAAGTAGCCCAAAGCTGAACCCTGAAGATATTGTGATAGTGTTGTCCGTTCCAGTCTAGTCCAGTCTGGTCTGGCTATGCTTTTGTTGTAGGGAGTATTATA